>BPLR01000247.1:0-27737 GCA_021605095.1 Caerostris extrusa
TTAAATGTACTATAAAAGCAATATTTTCAAGGTCACTCACGTTTATTAAGATACATTGACTGTAAGGGTAATATTCTCAAGATAATAATCCACGTTTAATAAGATACATTCACTGTAAAGGCAATATTCTGAAGATAATCATTCACGTTTATTCAGGTACATTCACTATAAAGGCAATATTCGTAAGTTTCATTCACTTTTATTAAGATACATACACTAAAAAAGCAATATTCTCACGATCACTCACGTTTATTAAGATACATTGACTATAAGGGTAATATTCCCAAGATAATCATTCACGTTTAATAAGATACATTCACTATAAAAACAATATTCGTAAGTTTCATTCACGTTTATGAAGATACATTCACTTTAAAGGCATTATTCTCAATACAAACGTTCATTACTTATTACTAATAAAATCATTTTCTGCCTATACTTAAGAACAAAATTCAAATTCGAAAGTGATTTTGCCCTTTCGACTTTGTTTTAACTGACAGATAAAATAAAATTAAAAAAAAAAAAAAAAACTTATCAGAAAGTAGCATTTATCATTTACATGGGACATTTCTCTCAGGTAAAGATTGATTACGTCTGAATATTTGAATTTCTGCTGGAAAATTAGGACATGCAATAGCGAATTAATTCCCCTGTTTGAAGAAAGGGGAAAGTGAATCTAAATAAGGAAGAAAAGAGCAGTCTTTACAGCTAAAAAAAGATAAGGAAAAAAGAAAAAGCCAGCATTTACTTCAATAAATACACCGGATTAAACATAATTTTCTTTGAAGGTTAATGATACACAGACGTTCCTATGTAAATTAGCTGCATTTCATAGAAATATGTATTCTCATATGCTAGGAATATTTATCTTATTATGAACAATTATTTTAATATAAATATTTATTTAATTATGTACAATTAATTTAATATGAATATTTATCTAGTTATGAAACATTATATTAATTTGAATATTTATCTGCTTATGAACTTATATTTTAATGTGAATGTAATATTATTTCATTATAATATTATTTAATATTAATATGAACATTCGTCAACATTATAAATTTACCATAATTTTTATTTTTATTATCATTATAAATACAATGCAATAAAATACTTAAATTTACTTTAAATAAAATAATATACTAAATATCATCAGAGATTTATTAATAAATTATAATAATAAAAAACTATTAATAAAGTACTACAAATAAGGATTCCTGAATTGAAAGGAATATGATTTAATTCTTCCATGCCATCATCCAATTCTTTTCAAAACTGATTTTATTGTTGCAATAACGTGAATTAAGTATCATTTTTAGACGTGTTTTGTATTCTAAACATCCACCTCTTATATAAATATTTGCCTTGAGCCATCCAATTTTTAAAAAATGATTCTGAAGAATAGAAACGCTAACTGAAATCTCCATCTGTAATTTTCTCAACGATATCTTTTTCCAAACTGTTGTATGGCTCCAACCGTTTTCATTAATACTTCTAACTTTACAAGCACCCCGAGCTTAGGATTTAGTTGTTGATAATAAAATCTGTAAAAATAATTTCACTTTACACTTCCCAGAACAAGACCCTTGCTTTTTGTTTGCCCTCTTGTAGATAGAGAGCCAATTTTGTTCCAGCCTTGTTAGCCAAACCGCATTGGCAAATATGGTACTATTTGCTAATCGTAACTGTTTGAGTTCATAATTACTCAACAAATTTTTGGCCTCTGGCAAGAACACATTTTTTTGTGTTGCTGGCAGCATCTACTTGTTTATCCATTTATGCCTCTATCTCTATGAAGTTTTCGAAAGGGATAAAAATGTTGAAAATTGTCGCAAGTAGATATACTGGATACTTGTAAAAGTTTTTCCCTCTCTCAAGCGATTCTGGTATCAGTCCCCGAGAAGAAATAGATTTCTCGCAATTTGTAGTATTTGCTTGGATTTCTTTTTTGTTAGACGTTACCACGGGAAGATTTTTCCGAAAGAAGCCGGTCAAGGAGATGAAAGGAAGAATATATGGAACGAGAAAATAAGGATTCCAGTGACAAGTGACTTATCTATAGATAGAGTAAATAGCTTTCTGCTTGTAATTTTTGGAAAAATAGTATACGTTGTTGGGATTCCACAGGTATTAACTAGATTGCTTTTATAAAAAATATACAAATAGATGAATAATATAAATGTTGTAAAGATAAAATGTTTGCATTTTAATGGAAGAAATATTTTTAATATGTTTGATGATAAAAAATGTATAGATATAAAGAGTCTGTATGCTTTAAAAATATATGAATATTAATATTAAATATATAATTATTTTTTAAATAACTAAGAGTAATTAAATGATTTAATGTTTGTACCTGTGTTCATCAACATTATAAATATACCATTATTCTAATATAATTATTTTTGTTTTTATTATCATTATAATTTTTTAATTTTAATATCATTATCACAGTTTATATTATCATATCAATACTATAAAATTCTTAAGTTTATTTTTAAATAAAATAATATAATACATATCATCACAGATTTAATAATATTTTATAATAAAAAAATTCTTAGTAAAATTCTGCAAAAAATAACGATTCCTGAATTGAAAGAAATAAGATTTAATTCTACCATCCCATCATCCAATTCTTTTCAAAATTGGTTTTTATTGCTGCAATAACGTGAAATAAGTATCATTTTTAGGTGAGTTTTGTATTGCTATTTTCCTAACCATCCTCCTCTTGTACAAATATTTGCCTTGAGACATCCAATTTTTGGAAAATGATTCTGAAGAATAGAATCGCTAACTGAAATTCTCCATCTGTAATTTTCTCAGCTATATCTTTTCCAAACTGTTGTATGGCTCCAACCGTTTTCATTAATACTTCCAACTTTAGAAGCCCTCCGAGCTTAGGATTTAGTTGATGATGATAAAAGCAGTAAAAATAATGTCACTTTTACACTTCCCAGAACAAGACCTCTTGCTTTCTGTTTGCCCTCTTGTAGATAGAGAGCCAATTTTGTTCAGGCCTTGTTTGCCAATCCGCATTGGCAAATATGGCCCTATTTGCTAATCGTAACTGTTTGAGTTCATAATTACTCAACAAATTTTTTAGCCTCTGGCAATAACACATTTATTTGTTTTCGCAAGCAGCATCTACTCGCCCCGTTTATGCTTTCTGTGAAGTTTTAAAAAGGAAAAAAATTGTTGAAAATTGTGGCAGACAGATATATTGGATACGTGAAAAAGTTTTTCCCTCTCACCAGCAATTCTGGTATCAGTCACCGAGAAGAAATAGATTTCTCGCAATTTGTAGTATTTGTTTAGATTTCCTTTTTGTGAGACGTTGCCGCGGGAAGATTTTTCTGAAAGAAGCCGGTCAAGGTGACGAAAGGAAGAATATATGGATGGGAAAATAAGGCTTCCAGATAAGTGACTTATCTATAGATAGAGTAAATAGATTTCTGCTCTAATAGATTTTTTTTGAAAGAATATTATGCGTTGTTGGGATTCTACACTTCGTAATTAGATTCCTTTCATAAAAGATATACAAGCAGTTTATTACAAAATGTTAGCTTTTTCAGGAAAGAAACATTCTTAATATTGTTGATGATGAAAAATGTAGATATATATATATATTCAGTACTGTAAAATATATATTTTGTTCAAAAGTCAATTTTTATGCATTTAAAATATATACATATTAATATTAATTTTATAATTATTTATTCTATTTAATCAATAGTAATTGAATTATACGAATTTTATTTTTATATATTCTTTTTATAATATTGATTTTAATTTAATACAAATTCCTTTTATACTTCAAACTTAGGATTACTTTTAAATACACAGAAATATTCAATGATGATAGGACACATTTTTATTTTTGATTGAGACATGAAGAGAAAAAAAAATTCTTATTTAGATCATTGCAAATGATTTCTTTGATTCGCTGTTTGCAATAAATACTCAAATTGAAACCACCAATAGTGATACATGTTTGGTAACGTCAAAAATGTGATTGGCGAACAGATTTCAAGAATTTTGGGCACACTGGCAGCCGCAATGGAATAGTCCAGCATAGAGGTCCTTAATTCAACTGGAGGTTTTTTGTAAATGAAAACACAGTGTAAGAATAGATTAGAGTGCACATCGAAATTGCCAGACAAAGGACTAAAAAGTCGTCACGTGACGGTTGTCTACTGGGACATTAATTATCACCCCTCAAAATTTGTCCAATGATAATTTTATCACCCTATATATTGTTACTCTAATGAATATAGCATAAAAAGGGTAATTCTATGTATCAAAAAAAAATATTAATACACAGAAACCTATATGAAAGTCATCCATTGCGAAAGACAATGAGATTTGAAAAACAAGTAATGTAAAAAAAAAAAAAATTAAGTCAATTCCTACTTTTTTTCACTCTATTGCAGGAAGTCCGTTATAAATAATTTTCATTCATTTTTTAAGTATTTTTTATTTTTTATCTGGCGTCATCTATTGGTAGATATATGGAACTTAAAAAAAAATTAAATTAATTAATTAAATTTAATTAATGAATTAATATTTGAAAATGCTGTATTAACATCCAGTGTCATCCACTACAAGTTAAAAAAAAATGTATTTGAACTTGAGTAAATGAATTGAAAGTATTTTATGAATGATTGAAAATTTGAACAAGATATATATAACGAGAGTGTGAACTAATAGAAGGAATTGAATAATTGCTTGTATGTATTATATACTACTGAGCATGTACGCTATCCAAAATGTGACACTAAAAGCAGAACAAGACAAGATGTCAAAGTAAAATTTATTAGACAAATAAAAAGAAAGTTACAATAATAAAAAATATAATCCTATGTGAATAGAATAATACGAATAATTCAGTATTCTATGTACAACCAGGGCTGGTAATGACTGTCGCTACACACTTTGAAAATAAATGAAAGAAGAGTTGAATATGCTCTTAGGGTATGCCAGTCGATCCTGCTTGTCTTTCATGAAAAGCTGGAAATACTCTTCTCCCCCTCCAGAATATTTGCATCCCTTATACATGTAGCACGTTGAATCATATAACAGGTGGGCTGACACATAGATGTCGCTACTAGTATTAAATCCATATGATTTTTAGTTAGACCTAACCTTCAAAAGACACGTGTATAAATTTGACAGCTGTTGCACTATTAATATGTGAATTATAACAGTTTTAGTGAAGCAACTTTTGTTAGTTTGAAAAAAAATGGATAAAAAGGAATTTCGTGTGTTAATAAAGCATTGCTTTTTTGGCGAAAAAAATACTATTGGAGCCAAGGCTTGGCTTGATAAACATTATTCGGACTTTTGCACAAGGAAAATCAATCGTAGAGAAATGGTTTGCTAAATTTAAACGAGGCGAAAGAGCACCCAGGATGATGCAAGCAGTGGACGCCCCAAAGAGGCTGTTACCGACGAAAACATTAAAACAGTCCACACGAATTGATGATTCTAAGCAGTGTTTGGAACTGTTCAATCGTAGTAAACCCAAATTTTGCGTCGATATGTGACAATGGATGAAACATGGCTCCATCATTTCACACCGGTGTCCAATCGACAATAAGTCGAGTGGACTGCACGTGATCAACACTAAAAATGCTATAACTCACATACTAATAGTGCAACAGCTGTCAAATTTATACACGTGTCTTTTGAAGGTTAGGGCTAACTAAAAACATATGGATTTAATGCTAGTAGTCCCATCTATGTGTTAGTCTATCGACTTTTCAGCCTGCCTGTTATTGTTTAAGAATTTTCTTAAGAGTTAATTTTGAATAATGAGTTATTTTTAAGAGTTAATTTAGAATTATGAGTTATTTCTTAAGAGTTAAGAAACAATTTATTAGTATGAAATGAAAAAGCGATCGATTAATGCTTTTCTCTATCAAAGTTACTTTCTTAGCCAGTACATCAGCCTTTTCGTTGCCCATATTTCAGTTTTAAAAATAATTTCATTTGATTGCATTTTAAACATTAAATATTTCTCCTAAAAAATGAGGATACAATCCACACTATCCAAACTATTTTTGTCACTGATTTGTTAGTTTGTTATTTCTATAAGCTTTGTGTGATATTTTGTGATACACGAAGCTTTCTTGTAATGTTTAGTTAAAAAATATTTTCATTTGATTGCATTTTAACAATTAACTTTGTTCCTCCTAAAATATGAAGATACAATTGACGCAGCCAACCTATTTTTCACTGATTGTTTGTTATTTACTTCTATAGGCCTTGTGATACTTTTGTGACATGAAGATTCCTTGTAAAGCAAAGTTTCGTTAAATTGTTATTTAAAAATTAAATATGTTTCTCCTTAAACATGGCAATACAATCGAGTTAGCCAACCTATTTTGTCATTGATTTGTTTGTTACGTGCATTTACAAATCTTTGTGTGATAATTTAGGATACACGAGAACTTCTTGTAATGTTCAGTAATGTAATGTAAAAATAATCTCTTTTGATTGCAGTTTAACCATCAAATATGTTTCCTCTGATATGCAACAAAGAAGCAATAGACACAACTAATCTATTTTGTCATTTGTTTGCTTGTTAATTACTTCTATAAGTGTCGTGTGAGACTCTATGATACATGAGTATTTCTTGTAATGTACAGCTAAATAATAATCTCATTTGTTTGCATTTTAATCATTAAATGTGTTTCTTCTGAAACATGACAATACAATCGACACAACCATTCTATTTTTGTCATTGACTTGTTTGGTATTTACTTCTACAAGCCTTGTGTGATAATTTGTGATACATAAAGAGTTTTTGTAATGTTCAGTTAAAAAATAATCTCTTTTGATTGTATTTCATACACCAAATATGTTTCTCTGGAACTATGACTATACAATCGATACAACCATTATATTTTGTCATTGACTTGTTTGGTACTTACTTCTACAAACCTCTTGTGATATTTTGTGATGCACAAGGATTACTCGCGAACTTCATCTAAAAAAATAATATCTTTTGATTGCAGTTGAACCATCAAACATGTTTCTCCTGAAATATGACAAAGAGACAATCGACGTTAGTACCACAGGCCTCATGTTGGAATCCTGATTGTTTGTTAGGGTTTTGAATCCAAGTCATACTGTAGGTCCCCATATAATTAGCCTGAAGTGTGCAAAAAACTGATCGTGGAGCGACAAACTAAACCAAACCTGTAATATGTTTACACACACTACAACTCATCTACTTTCTCATTGATTTTTTATCACTTAATTCTATTTTGTGATACACGAGGATTTTTGCAAATTTCACGTAAAAAATAATCTCATTTGTTTGCATTTTAATCATGTTTCTGAAATATGATTACACAATCGACAGAACCATTCTATTTCGTCATCGATTTGTTTGGTACTTACTTCTACAAACCTCTTGGGATATTTTGTGATACACAATGATTACTTATGAACTTCTGTTCAAAAATAATCTCTTTTGATTGCAGTTTAACCATCAAACATGTTTCTCCTGAAATATGACAAAGAGACAATCGACACAATCCATCAATTTTCGGTCTTCCTTCTGTTTGATCTCAACTCGCGGGGTTTATTACTTCTCGATTCCTGCCAGCAGCAGCGACAATGAGGGAAGGAATGGCTGCAGTACAGTAATGGAAAACAATCGGAATCAATCATTTCATTTCTCCGCTGACACTTACTAATCGAACTTTCGCGAGATCAATTACGCCTTCCTTTCAAAAATGACTAACTATCTTGTTCATGATAACCTATTTATAACTGCGAAGTCGGCTCCATTTTCATTGGGCCAATGTCTCTGGATTTATCCAGCGATTCACTTAAGACATTAAAAAGGAGGGAGAAAAATTGTTGGCCATCTTTTTTTTCTTTCCTTTTTTTTTTCTTTTTTGCTTTTCTCCTCTCTTCTTCAATTAAGTGAAGTGTGAAGACGGATCAATTGCTAATCCATTCTGGATAGTTTCTACCGTCGCTTCATTAGAGCGACTTAGCACCTTAAATTAGATGACACTTAATGCTTTCTATCCGGGGGGCGGGAGTGAGAATAAAATATGGTGGAAGGAGAAGTGAGAACAAGGGAGAAACTGTTTTAAGGCTTGAAAAGAAGAGCAAAAAAAATAAATAATTTTTTTTTGTAGTTAGAAAGAAGAAAAAGTTGCGTTTAAGTTTATTGAATCGTTTCTTAGTTGCTTACAGTTCATTTGGTTTCGGGATTAGAACCGGATTTTAGGATTTTTCTTGTTCTTTTTTTTTACCCTAAGCCAAAAGAACGATAAAAATTAGGTGTTCGAATTAATGTTATAGAAATAAGGATAATGCTTTTTTTTTTCTTTTTGACTTTTTTTTTTTAATTACAATGAGGTATTCCGTTTTTAGAAACTTTGAACTTGTGTGAACCTATATTTAATCTTGATCATGTAAGCAAATCAAAACAATTTTGAATATTTTTGCCAAATGAATGACAGATAGTTTAGAATGCATTGTTTGCCAGATGGCATGGTGGATAATGAGTCTACGCCCACGTTGAGAAACTCCTTTCCCACATCCTTTCTTGATCATGTATGCAAACCAAAACAAATTTGTATATTTTTGACTTGAATAATAAATAGTTTAGAATACATATTTTGGCCAGGTGGCAATGGATAATGAGTGGCTATAATGAGTGAGGATAGTGGGTTTCATGGATAATGAGTTCAATTTCCAAACTAGGGAAATCGTGTTCTAAACCTGATAAGTAAAACGAAAACGAAAGCCATGCAACAGTTTACAGCAGCTTAAAAACTCTTCCTTCTCTCATCGTCGCTGCTGTTGGCAGAATCGAGAGGAAATAAACACCGCGAGTTGAGATCAAACAGGAGGAAGACTGAAAAAATGATAGATTGGGACGATTGTCTCTTTATCATATTTCAGGTGAAACATATTTGATGATTAAACTGCAATCAAAAGAGATTATTTTTTTTAAACAGAATCATACAAGAAATCTTCGTGTATCACAAAGTATCACATTAGGTTTATAGAAGTAAGTATCACACGAGGCTTGTAGAAGTAAGTATCACACGAGGCTTGTAGAAGTAAGTATCACACGAGGCTTGTAGAAGTAAGTAACAAACAAATCAGTGACAAATAGATGGGGTGTGTCAATTGCAGCGTCATATTTCAAGAGAAACACATTTGATGGATAAACTTCAATCAAAAGAGATTATTTTTTAAACTGAAGCATACAGTGAAATCTTCGTGTATCACAAAGTATCAAACAAGACTTGCAGAAAGAAAGGATCACTCGAGGCTTATAGAACTAAGTACCACATGAGACTTATAGAAGTAAGTTAGAAACAAATATATCACAAAAATTGTTTGATTATGTCAATTGTATCGTCATATTTCAGGAAGAACATATGTATATGTGAATAAATTATATATATATATATATATTTAATGGTTAAAATACATGTAAGCAATTGAGATTATTTTTAACTAAAGTTTACAAGAAGTCCTCGTCTATCAGAAAGTATCACACGAGACTTATAGAAGTAAGTAACAAATAAATCGATGACAAATCAGTTTGGTTGTGTCGATTGTAACTTCATGTATTTAATGGTTAAAATGAAATCAAATGAAATTATTGTTTAACTGAACATTACACGAAATACTCATCTATCACGAAGAATAAAGCGATGCTTATGAAGTAAGTAGCAAACAAATCAATGACACAATAGATCGGTTTTGTCGATTTCCTCTTTGTCATATTTCAGGTGAAACATATTTGATGTTAAACTGTAATCAGGGAGACCATTATTTGAAACTAAAGTTTACAAGAAATCCTCGTGTATCACAAAGTATCACATGAAGCTTATAGAAATAACAAACAAATCAATGACAAAATAGACTGGATGTATCGATTATATTGTCGTGTTTCAGGAGAAACATATTTAGTAGTTAAATGCAATCAAATGAAAATGTTTTTACTGAATATTACAAGAAATCTTCGTGCATCAAAATGTATCACAAGAAGCTTTTAGAAGAATATAACAAACAAATCAATAAAAGAATAGATTACTCGAGTTGATTGTATCGCCTTAATTCAGGAAAATCATATTTAATGTTTAAAAGACAATCAAATCAAATTGTTGTTTAACTCAACATTAATGAGAAATTCTCGTGTATTACAAAGCATCACTTATGGCTTATAGAAGTAACAAACAAATCAAGGACAAAACAGTTTGGTCGGGTCGATTGTATCATCATATTTCAGGAGAAACATATTTAATGGTTAAAATGAAATCAAATGAAATGAGTTTTTTAATTGAACTTTACAAGAAATCCTCGTTCATCACAAAATACCACACGATATAGGAGAAAGTAACAAACAAGTCGAAGACAAAATAATAAAAACATCGAATAAAAGGAAAATTTATATTGTCACATAGTATACAAAAAGAATATTTTTAAAAGATATTTTAAGAAATATTTTAAAGAAACACTAAAGTAAGAATTTAAAAATTTACAAAAAGGCTGTAATAGTCGATAAGTTTGTAGTATAAAAAGAATTTGTGTTAAATTAAAATCAATATTATAAAAATTATAAAAAAATAAATAAAAGCATTCACATCAATCAATTACGCCTAATTAATTAAATAAAATTAATTCTAAAATTAATATATATATGTATATATTTTAAAAAGCATAATAAAAATAGTCTTTGAACAAAATATAAATTTTATAGTACTGAATATTTATATCTCTACGTTTTACACCATCAACAATATTAAAAATATTTATTTCGTGAAAAGCTAACATTTTGTAATATTTTATAAGAGGAATCTAATTACGAAGTGTAGAATCCCAACAACGCATAATATTCTTCCAAAAATTACGAGCAGAAATCTATTTTTACTCTATCTATAGATAAGTCACTTATCTGGAAGCCTTATTTTCCCAATCCATATATTCTTCCTTTCGTCTCCTTGACCGACTTCTTTCAGAAAAGTCTTCCCGTGGTAACTTTAACAAAAGGAAATCAAACAAATAATACAAAATGCGTGAAAACTATTTCTTCTCGGAGACTGATACCAGAATCACTGGAGAAAGGGAGAAAAACATTTTCAAGTATCCAATATATCTAACTGCTACAATTTTCAAACATTTTTTTTTTTTTTTTTTCCTTTTTAAAACTTCACAGAAAGAGAGGCATAAATGGATAAACGAATAGATGCTGCTAGCAACAGAAATAAATGTGTTCTTGCCAGAGGCTGAAAATTTGTTGAGTAATTATGAACTCAAACAGTTACGATTAGCAAATAGGGCCATATTTGCCAAAGCGGCTTGGCAAACAAGGCTGGAAACAAATTGGCTCTCTATCTACAAGAGGGCAAACAGAAAGCAAAAACTTGTTCTGGGAAGTGTAAAGGGAAATTATTTTTACAGCTTTTACCATCATCAACTAAATCCAAGCTCGAGGTGCTTGTAAAGTTGGAAGTATTAATGAAAACGGTTGAAGCCATACAACAGTTTGCAAAAGATATCGTTGAGAAAATTACAAATGAAGATTTCAGTTAGCGATTCTATTCTTCAGAATCATTTTTCAAAATTGGATGTTTCAAGGCAAATATTTATATAAGAGGTGGATGGTTAGGAAAATAGCAATACAAGACTAGTCTAAAAATGATACTTTCTTCACGTAATTGAAGCAATAAAATCAGTTTTGAAAAGTATTGGATGATGCCATGGAAGAATTAAATCCTATATAAATATATAACTATCCGTAACCCAAATTCAAGAAGCCTTATTTGAAGTATTTAACTAATACATTTTTATTACCATAATATATTAATAAATTCGATATGATATTTAGGGTGTTATTTAAAATATATTTAAGTATCAGCAGTAATTATTTCACGTTACTTTATTCAAGGGAGTAAAATCAATTCTGAAAAGAATTGGATGCTGGCAGGACAGAATTAAATCATACTTCAAACTCACTTTCCAAATTCAAGAACCTTTACTTGCCACATTTTACTAATAATTGTTTTTATTATTATATGTATTAATAAATCTGTGTTGATATTTAGGATGTTATTTTCTTTATTAAAATGAATTGAAATATTTTATAATATTGTATTTTTAATGAGAATAACAAAAAAATAATGATATTAGAATGTTGATATATTTATAATGTTGACGAATGCAGGTACAAATATTAAAACATTAAATTCATTTAATTACTGTTAGTTAATTAAAAAAATAATTATAAATATAATAATAATATACATATATTTTATAGGCTGTTTGAAGAAAATATATACATTTTTATAGTATTGAATATTTATATCCCTACGTTTTTCATCATCAACAATATTAAAAATATTTATTTCATGAAAAAGCAAACATATTGTAATATACTCTTTGTACATCTTTTATAAAAGGAATCTAATTACGAAGTGTATAATCCCAACAACGTATGATATTTCTCCAAAAATTACAAGGAGAAAGCGGTTTACTCTATCTATAGATAGGTCACTTATCCCTGATTCCTTATTTTCCCGATCCATATATTCTTCCTTTCGTCCTTGACCGGTTTCTTTCAGAAAAATTCTTTCCGCGGTAATATCTAGCAAAAGGAAATCTAAACAAATACTACAAATTGCGAGAAATCTATTTCTTCTCAGAGACTGATACCAAAATTGCTGGAGAGAGGGAAAAACTTTTGTAAGTATCCAATATATCCATCTGCGACAATTTTCAACATTTTTTTTTTCCCTTTTAAAACTTCACAGAAAGAGAGGCATAAACGGAAGACAGCAACACAAATAAATGCGTTCTTTCAGAGGCTAAAAATTTGTTGAGTAATTATGAACTCAAACAGTTACGATTAGCAAATAGGACATATTTGCCAACGCGGCTTGCAAACAAGGCCTGAACAAAATTGGCTCTCTCTATCTACAAGAGGGCAAACAGAAAGCAAGAGGTCTTGTTCTGGGAAGTGTAAAGTGACATTATTTTCACAACTTTTATCATCAAGCTAAATCCAAGCTCGGAGTGCTTGTAAAGTTGGAAGTATTAATTAAAACGATTTTAGCCATACAACAGTTTGGAACCCTACAACATTTTGAGAAGATATCGTTGAGAAAATTACAAATGAAGATTTCAGTTAACAATTCTATTCTTCCAGAATCATTTTCAAAAATTGATATCTCAAGCAAATATTTATACATGAGGTGGATGGTTAGGAAAAATAGCAATACAAAAAACTCGTCAAAAATGATACTTATTTCATTTTCTTGAAGTAATAAAATTCATTTTGAAAAGAATTGGATGATGTCATGGAAGAATTAAACCATAGTAATTTCACTAATTCAAGAATTATTATTTGCAGCATTTTTACTAATAAATATTTTTATAACCATAATATATTAATGAATCTGTTATAATATTTAGTAATTTTAATGATATTTATATTATTTTCTTATTTAAAATAAGTTTAAGTATATTATAGCATTGTATTTGTAATTATTTTTTTCTAATTCAGCTGGCAAACACTTAGGTAGTTGTATTTTATGCCTTAAAGCAAGCGCTGCACTGTCGTTACTTATTTAGCACCCCTACATTTAGGAGGCGCTTGTAACTTGAAGATAAGCTACGGACGCGGGCAACCTTACACCACGACGGTCTACGATCATATGAGTCCGTAACCTAGAGTTTAAGTGGATTCGAACCAATACAATGATTCGTGGCATCGCTGATTCGAGCCCGAAGCCTGTGGTACCGAGCACCACAGCGCAAACCACTCGGCAATCAGGCACCTACGCTTATTTAATACATTTTTTTAAGAAACTCTTAGTTAATTAAAAAATTATTTATAAATTTGTTATTAATATGTACATATTTTAAAGGCATGATAAAAGAAATATTTTTTGAACAAAATGTATATATTTATAATGTTCAAAATTCTTATCATCAACAATATTAAAAATATTTCATTCTGGAAGACACAAACATTTTGTAATACACTGCTTGTACATCTTTTATAAAATGAATCAAATTACGAAGTGTAGAATCCCAACAACGTATAATATTTCTCCAAAAATTACAAGCAGAAAGCGGTTTTTACTCTATTTATAGATAGGTCAATTATGTGGAAGCCTTATTTTCTCGATCCATATATTCTTCCTTACGACTCCATGACCGGCTTCCCTCCTTCCATGAGGGAAAAACTTTTTTCTTCTGGGACTAAAATATCCAGTATGTCTATCTGCGACAATTTTGAACATTTTTTTTTTCCTTTTTAAAACTTCACAGAGATAGAGGCATACACAAGCGAGTAGATGCTGCTAGCAAAACAAATAAATGTGTTCTTGCCAGAGGTTAAAAATTTGTTGAGTAATTATGAACTCAAACAGTTACGATTAGCAAATAGGACCATATTTTGCCAATGCGGCTTGGCAAATAAGGCTGGAACAAAATTGGCTCTCTTTCTACAAGAGGGCAAACAGAAAGTAAGAGGTCTTGTTCTGTGAAGTGTAAAGTGCAATTATTTTTACAGCTTTTATCGTCAGCAACTAAATCCTAAGCTCGGGGTGCTTGTAAAGTTGGAAGTATTAATGAAAACGGTTGGAGTCATACAACAGTTTGGAAAAAGATATCGTTGAGAAAATTACAATTTAAGATTTCAGTCAGTGATTCTATTCTTCAAGATCATTTTCCAAATTGGATCTCTCAAGACAAATATTTATATAAGAGGGGATGGTTAAGAAAAGAGCAATACAAAACTTGTCTAAAAATGATACTTATTTTCCATTATTGCAGGAATAAAGTCAATTATGAAAATGATTGGATGATAGCATAGAATAATTAAAATCTTTTTTCTTTCACAAATTCAAGATTCCTTATTTGTAGGCCTCTTACTAATACTTTTTTTTATTACTATAATATATTAATAAATCTCTGATGATATTTATGATGTTTTTCCTTATTTAAAATAAATTTATGTGCTTTATAGTATTGTATTAATTATAATAGCAACAATAATAATCATAATAATAATAATTATATTAAAATGATGATATAATAATAATATTGATGAATGCAAGTATGTTAAACATTATGCTTTATTAAAGCATAAATTGGGCCTGATGGCAAAGTGGCTAGCGTGGTGCCATTGATGTTTGTAGTGGTTCGCAATCCAATTTATACCGTAGGTCCCTGTCTAACATGATCGTAGAGCGGGGGGGTAGTGTTACTACCATAAGTAACATATCTTCAAGATAACAACTGCAGGTATTATATTTTAATGTTGAAGTATAAAGTTTAACATATCTGCTTTATTCAAATACATATACAAATAGTACATACCTCATATGTTTCAATGACCAACTATTAAATAATCTACTTGATTTTTAATAAACTATTTTATTTTTTTAGGTCTGCCAAAAATCTGAAGCAGTTCCTCACATTAAAATGCTAAAAATTTCATGATTTATCAATCAATTATTGAGTAATGTTTTGAATGCTTCACTGTTTGTGGAAAATAGGCAACATTGCATTAAATGTTCGTAACTATTGTGAGTAGATTATTTGAGTGAAATTAAATGTGTAAATTTTATATATTACACATTTCCATGTGTTATTGTATATTTTAAAAGCGACTTGATAAAAAAGCATTCCTAATACTGTATGCCTTATGAAACTGGGAACAATATTGTTTGCGTTTAGTGTTGCCAAAGAATTTAGTGAAATTTGTAAATATTCATGATGCTATCTATGAGATTCTTTTTAATTAATAATTGATGTTTTGTGCTTAGATTCTAATAGTACAAATTACTTGGCCAATTTTATTAAATTTACGGCTGTGTCAAGATGATTGATTTAAAATTTTTAAAAATCAAGATATTTTTCATAGAAATTTCTTTAAAAATATTATATGAAGTTAATGTGAAGTATTATTAATTTATATAATTTCCATCTTTTGTATAAATTATGAAATCTTTTTTGCTTATGTATTTATGAAAGTAAAATATTAGTACGCATCATATTTATTTATTGTCTCATGATGTTTTTTGTTTCCAAAAATTCTTGTAATGTGATAGTAATAATTTTTCGCTAACTATTGGAAAAAAAAGATGATCCTTAATTATGTTTTAATATTTACTGTAATAAATGAATTTCCTTCATACTATATATACAATAGTGTGTATGTATATATATATTAATCTCTAATGCATATATGTATAATAACTAACACAATACTATAGGTGACAGGCATTAATATAATACGATTATATATGTATACACTGTAATATAAATATGTATTAATACTAGTAAAATGCTATTTTATATTTAAGTATAACGAAATAATATAAATTGCTATGTACGTGCATTAACAATGTATAAAAATTCAACTTTAAATGATTAATTATATCGAATAAACAAAAAAATTTACAATAGTTGCAAAGTTTGTAACGTTAAAGAAAAGTATAAAAGTTTTTTTTCTTTTTTATGACAAAATTTGCTGAATATTATAATTAAGATTTAATCTCCTACATTTGCATCCATTAATCAAATTAAGTTAACATGTCTTAGTAAATAAAAATTAGAAAAAAAAAAAAAGTGAAACAATAAAATTTGAATTCTGATTTAAAACATATCGAGGCAAAGAGAAGGATTTACAAAAAAAAAAAAAAATAAATAAATAAATAAAAATGCAACGGTTTATTTTTTAGTTCCTTTAAAAGTTGCGTCTTATAAATAATCACTTTGGTAAAGTAAATATGCTTTTGAAGAAAAAAAAAGCAAGATTTTGGATTCTTTAAAAAACTTTATTTCTGTGTTTTATTTGTATCGAAATGACAGTTTTTTGGAAATTAAATGACACATGCAACGAGACGTAAAGTTTGCTACAATTCAAAGATGATGTCAAAAATAAAAATAAAAAATAAAAATGAAAATGAGAATATTAAAAATTATGCTTTGAAGTTTGAATTATTTTTAAAAAATTTCAGAGGGAAGTGTTTCTTTATTATTATTTTCGGAATTTATTGCAATACCTGAATTAAAATAAAACTTTGTAGCACTCTTTTGTGTTTTTAATGAATTAAAATCCTTCTTTTTTTTTTCTTGATTAAAAAAATGGAAATTGAATAAAAATGGGTATTATTTATGCATATTATCTAATTCGGAAACCATTCTGTACCTCAGAATATGCATAAAAACACTTCAGAAAGGTGGTGATAAAATAGTAAAAACTATTTAAGTTCACCCTTAAAAAAGTGTGAAGTTCTCTAACAAAATAAAAAATAGTAAAAAAAAAATGATTAAAATAAAAAAACTGGAATGGGGTAATTTAGGACGACTATGTTCAGTTCACGATTCATTAAACGTACTTGGTATTAAAATAAGCCGGCATTTAATTTGAATTAGCTGACATTTAATTTCAGGGTTCGAAAAAAAAAGAACACTCGAAATCTTTTTTTATTTTTTTGTACTATCTCTTTTCTCCTTGCACAGCTATAGAAAATTAAAGTCGTAGAAATAATGACGATGAAAAAATGGTCGAGCAAATAATTGACACTTATTCATTTTCTTCATTCTACGTAATATATTTTTATGCTGCTATGCAGGTAATATAATTTTCTGAAAATGCTTTAACTTCAGTTTAAAATGTGCTTGTGGATTTGTATGGTTGGACGTATGGCTGCGAACGCTGCATTTTTAATGCTACTTTCTTCGTTAGCTTTAATATTCAGCCGAGGAGTTTATTAAATATTAACAAGTTTTTTTGTGAGGTTGTTAATCGCTGTGAACCCTTCAAAGTCATCCAGTGTGTCAGTGGATAAATTTCTTTTTTAATGAGTATTGAATGATTTTATTGATTCATAATATCATTATCGCGTTTTTGTAACACTTTTATCTTTTAATTATTTTTAAATTTTGAAGTGATTTTTAATTAGAGGGTTTTACTTTCATTTTTGCTACTTTCGCTCTTATCGAGTTTTTCTAAAGTGGCTCGTGGAATATTTTTCCTTTTGCATTTATTAAAATAAGGATCGCTATTTAAAAAAGATAAAATTGAACTTTTTGTACAGTGTCAATCTAATATTCGTATTTTGTTTTATACTATCAATGTAAAATTCGTATTTTGTTTTAAAGTATCAATGTAAAATACATTCTTTTTTTCAAATAAGAGGTTTGTTGTTTTACATATACTCTATTAAATTACGAGTATTATGTATACAATTATAATACAAATATGTATGAATAATAATAGAATTCACATATTTAAGTGTGGCCAAAAATAATATAAGGTGGTATGTTTGTGTACTAACAATGTAAAAAATTTCAACTTTAAATGATTAATAAAATAGAATGAAGAAAAATTGTTTTACAATAGTTACAAGTTTGTAACATTAAAAAATTATTATTGTTATTTTCCTTTTATGACAGCATAACTTGCAGAACATTATAATTCAGATTTTTCTTCTGCATTTACATACATTAATCAAATTAGGTTAACATGTCTTCGTAAATAAGAAAAAAATAAAACAGTAAATTTTGAATTCTGAATTAAAACATATCGAGGCAAGAGAAAGATTTACAAAATAAATTAACTTTTTTTTTGTTTTATTTTAGTTTCTTTTTAAACGTTACGTCTTAAAAAGAATCACTTTTTGCAAGAAAATACATTTCTAAATATGCTTTTGTAGTTAAAAAAAAAAAAAGTAAGCATTTGGTTTCTTTAAAATAAATGCTTTATTTCGCTGCTTTATTCGTACTGAAATGACAGTTTTTGGAAATTAAATGACACATACAACGAAACATAAAAGTTTTCTGCAATTCAACGATGACGGCAAAAAAAAAATATATAAATAAGTAAATAAACGTGAAAATTTAGAATTAAGATTTGAAGTATGAATTATTATAAATAACTGTTCCAAAAGAAGAGTTTCTTTTTTTTTTAGAATATATATTGCAAAACATGAACTAAAATCATATTTTGGAGCATTCCTTTTTTTTTTTTTTAATGAATATTTATGCATATTATATAATTGGAAACCGTTTTCTACCTGGGAAAATGCATAAAAACACTTCAGAAAGGGGATGATAAAATAGTAAAAACTATTTTCTAAGTTCACCCTTAAAAAAAAGTGTGAAGTTTTCTTACAGAATAAAAAATAATAAAAAAAAAAACAGGAATGGGGTAATTTAGGACGACTATGTTCAGTTCACGATTCATTAAACGTACTTGGTATTAAAATAAGCCGGCATTTAATTTGAATTAGCTGACATTTAATTTCAGGATTCGAAAAAAAAAAAAAAGAACACTCGAAATCTTTTTTATTTTTTTTTTCTACTACCTCTTTTTCTTCTTGCATAGCGATAGAAAATTAAAGTCGTAGAAATAATGAAGATAAAAAAGATCGAGCAAAGAATTGACACTTATTCATTTTTCTTCGTGTCTGTAATATATTTTTTATGCCGCTATGCAGGTAATATAATTTTCTGAAAATGCTTTTTAACTGCAGTTTAAAATGTGCTTCTGATTTGTATGGCTGGATGTTTCATGGCTGCGAACGCTGCATTTTTAATGCTACTTTCCTCGTTAGCTTTAATATTCAGACGAGGAGTTTATTATATATTAACAAATTTTTTTTCTGTGTGATTGTTAATGGCTGTGAACCCTTCAAACACATCTTTTCTAAATCAGTATTGAATGATTTTGAGTTGATTCATAATATCATTATCACATTTTTTGTAACACTTTTATCATTTTAATTATTATTCAATTTAAAAGTGATTTTTAATTAGAGGGTTTTACTTTCATTTTAGTTCATTTCACCCATATCGAGTTTTTTTGAAGTGGTAGGTGGATTTTACTTCAATTTGCATTTATTAAAATTGGATCCATATTTAAAAAAAAAAAAAAAGTTGTATCTTTTTTTTTTACAGTATCACTATGAAATTCATCCTTTTTGTCACTTAAGAGGTTTGGGGGTTAGGTTTTTGTTTGGTTTGGTTTAGATTATTTAGCAACTAAAATAAAAGTCATTAATTACAAATTCCTATTTTTTGCAATGATACCAATCTTTTTTATTACATTGTAAAAGTTCATTTTTTTTTTCAAATATGAATTTTCTTGTTCCACCTAAACTGTAATATAATACGAGTATTATGTATACAATTGTAATACAAATTTGTATGAATAATAATAATAAAATCTCCATATGTAAGTGTGTGCCAAAATAATATAAACTGGTAAGCTTGTGTACTGACAATGTAAAAAATTTCAACTTCAAATGAATAATGAAGTAGAAAAAATAAAAATCGTTTCTGAATTGCTGCAAGTTTGTAACATTAAAAGAAAAGTATAAAAGTTATTTTTCTTTTATGCATAGTTTGCAGAAATTTTAATTTTGATTTTTACTCTATACTTGCATTCATTAGTTATATTAAGTTAACATGTCTTAGAAAACAATAAAATTTGAATTCTGATTTAAAACATATCGAGGCAAAAGAAAGATTTATAAAAAAAAAAAAAAAAAAAAATTGCAACGGTTGGTTTTGTTTTAGTCTCATTTTAAACGCTACGTCTTATAAAGAATCACTTTTTGCAAGAAAATACATTTCTAAGTATGCTTTTAGTTAAAAAGAAGAAAAAAAGTAAGCAATTGGAATCTTTAAAAGAAATATTTTATTTTTTCTGTTTTATTTCGTACTAAAATGACAGTTTTTGGAAATTAAATAACGCATGCAACGATACGTCAAGTTTTCTACAGTTCAAAGATTATGCCAACAAAAGAAATAATTAAAAATTATTAAAATGAATAATAATTAAATAATAATAATTAAAAATGAGAATATTAAAAATTATGCTTTGAAGTTTGAATTATTTTAAATAGATGTTTAAAAAGAAGTATTTCTTTTATTTTTTTTTAGAATATGTATTGCAAAACATGAATTAAAATAATATTTTTCAGCATTCTTTTGTAAATGAATTAAAATCATCCTCTTTTTTTGTTGATAGAAGAAAAAATATGGAAATTAAATAAAGAATGGGCATTATTTATGCATATTATATAATTGGAAACCGTTCTCTACCTCAGAAAATGCATAAAAACACTTCAGAAAGGTGATGATAAAATAGTAAAAACTATTTTCACCCTTGAAAAAAAGTGTAAAGTTCTCTAACAAAAAAAAAAAAAATGTAAAAAAAAAAAATAATTAAGAAAAAAAAACTGGAATGGTGTAATTTAAGGACGACTATGTTCAGTTCACGATTCATTAAACGTACTTGGTATTAAAATAAGCCGGCATTTAATTTGAATTAGCTGACATTTAATTTCAGGGTTCGAAAAAAAAAGAACTCTCGAAAACTTTTTTTCATTTTTTTTTCATTTTTTTTTTGTACTACCTCTTTTCTTCTTGCACAACGATAGAAAATTAAAGTCGTAGAAATAATGAAGACAGAAAAAAAAATGGTCGAACAAAGAATTGACACTTATTCATTTCTCCGTTCTCTGTAATATATTTTTTTTATGCCGCTATGCAGGTAATAGAATTTTCTTAAAATGCTTTAACTGCAGTTTAAATGTGCTTGTGGATTTGTATGGTTGGACGTTTTATGGCTGCGAACGCTGCATTTTTAATGCTACTTTCCTCGTTAGCTTTAATATTCAGACGAGGAGTTTATTAAATATTAACAAGTTTTTTTTTTTGTGTGGTTGTTAATCGCTGTGAACCTTTCAAATTCCTCTCGTGTGTCAGTGGATGAATAGTTTTTTTAACGAGTATTGAATGATTTTCAATTGGTTCATAATATCATTATCGCGTTTTTGTATCAGTTTTTTTCTTTTTTTAATTATTTTTCAATTGGAAAGTGATTTTTAATTAGATGATTATACTTTTTATTTGAGCTACTTTCACCCATATCGAATTTTTAAGAAGTGGTTGGTGGTATATACATCAATTTGCATTTATTAAGATAAGGATCTATTTTTTTTTTTTTTTTTTAATTGCATTTTATTGAACAATATCAATGTAAACTCCACTCATTTTTTTTCCAAATAAGAGGTTTCTTGTTTCGAATATGCTCTAATATAATGCGTGTATTATGTAAATAATTATGATACAAATATGTGTAAATATTAATAGAATACACATATTTAAGTATGTATCGAAATAATATAAACTGGTATGTTTGCGCACTTACAATGTAGAAAATTCAACTTCGCATGATAAATGAAATAGATTAAAGAAAAATTGCAAGTTTGTAGCATTAAAGAAAAGTATAAAAGTTATTTTTCCTTTTTATGGCAACATAATTTGCAGAAAATTATAATAAAGATTTTTTTTCCTATCTTGCATTCATCAGTAAAATTAGCTTAACATGTCTTAGAAAATAAAAGTTCGAAAAAAAGGAAACAATAAAATTTTGATTCTGATTTAAAACATATAGAGGCAAGAAAAAGATTTACAAAAAAATTGCAATGGTTTTTGTTTTGTTTAAGTTTCTTTTTAAACACTGGGTCTTATAAAGAATCACTTTTTCAGGAAAATACATTTCTAAATAAGCTTTTGAAGTTAAAAAAAAAGTAAGCATTTGGATTCTTTAAAAGAAATACTTTATTGCTCTGTTTTATTTCGTACTGAAATGACAGTTTTGGAAATTAAATGACACATGCAACGATGCGTAAAGTTTGCTACAATTCAACGATGATGCCAAAAAAAATATAAATAAATGAATAAAAATGAGAATATTAAAAATTACGCTTTGAAATTTGAATTATTTTAAATAAATTTTCCAAAAAGAAGTGTTTATTTCATTTTTTTAGAGTATGTATTGCAAAACATAAAAATAAAATAATACTTTGCAGCATTCCTTTTTTTAATGAATTAAAATATACCATTTTTTTCTTGTTGATAATGAAAAAAATACGGAAATTAAATCAAGAATGGGCATTATTTATGCATAACATATAATTGGAAACCGTTCTCTACCTTAGAAAATGCATAAAAAACTCTTCAGAAAGGTGATGATAAAATAATAAAAACTATTTTCTAAGTTCACCCTTAAAAAAAAAGTGTGAAGTTCTCTAACAAAATAAAAAAAAAAAAAAATAATTAAAAACTGAAATGGGGTAATTTAGGACGACTATGTTCAGTTTATGATTCATTAAACGTACTTGGTATTAAAATAGGCCGGCATTTAATTTGAATTAGCTGACATTTAATTTCAGGGTTCGAAAAAAAGAACACTCGAAATCTTTTTTTTTTTTTTTTTTCTACTACCTCTTTTCTTCTTGCATAGCGATAGAAAATTAAAAAGTCGTAGAAATAACGAAGATAAAAAAAAAAATGGTCGAGCAAAAGAATTGACACTTATTCATTTTCTTCGTGTCTGTAATATATTTTTTTTTGCCGCTATGCAGGTAATAGAATTTTCTGAAAATGCTTTAACTGCAGTTTAAAATGTGCTTGTGGGTTTGTATGGTTGGACGTTTTATGGCTGCGAACGCTGCATTTTTAATGCTACTTTCCTCGTTAGCTTTAATATTCAGACGAGGAGTTTATTAAATATTAACAAGTTTTTTGTGAGGTTGTTAATCGCTGTGAGCCCTTCAAATTCATGTCCTGTGTCAGTGGATAAATAGTTTTTTTAACGTGAATTGAATGATTTTGAATTGATTCATAATATCTTTATCGCGTTTTTGTAACACTTTTATATTTTTAATTATTTTTAAATTTAGAAGTGATTTTAATTAGAGGGTTTTACTTTCATTTTTGCTACTTTCGTTCTTATCGAGTTTTTCTAAAGTGGCTGGTGGAATATTTTTGCATTTGCATTTATTAAAATAAGGATCGCTATTTTAAAAAAGATAAACTTGGAACTTTTTACAGTATCAATCTAATATTCGTATTTTGCTTTACAGTATCAATGTAAAATACATTCTTTTTTTTTTTTTCAAAAGAGGTTTGTTGTTCTACATATACGCTATTAAATTACGAGTATTATGTATACAATTATAATACAAATATCTATGAATAATTATAGAATTCACATATTTAAGTGTGGGCCAAAATAATATAAGCTGGTATGTTTGTGTACTAACAATGTAAAAAAAAATTCAACTTTAAATGATTAATAAAATAGAATGAAGAAAAAAATGTTTTACAATTGTTACAAGTTTTGTAACATTAAATAAAATTATTAGTGTTATTTTTCTTTTTATGACAGCAAAACTTGCAGAACATTATAATTCAGATTTTTCTCCTGCATTTACATGCATTAATCAAGTTAGGTTAACATGTCTTCGTAAATAAGAGAGAAAAAAAAAATAAAACAGTAAAATTTGAATTCTGAATTAAAACATATCGAAGCAAGTGAAAGATTTACAAAATAAATTAAATTTTGTTTTGTTTTATTTTATTTTGTTTTTAAACGTTACGTCTTAAAAGAATCACTTTTTGCAAGAAAATACATTTCTAAATATGCTTTTGTAGTTAAGAAAAAAAAAAAAGTATGCATTTGGATTCTTTAAAAGAAATGCTTTATTTCGCTGCTTTATTTCGTACTGAAGTGGCATTTTTGGAAATTAAATGACACATGCAGCGAAACATAAAGTTTTGTACAATTCAACGATGATGGCAAAAAAATATATATATATATATATAAATAAGTAAATAAAAATTAAAAATTAAAAATTAAGCTTTGAAGTATTAATTATTATAAGTAACTGTTCCAAAAAAGGAGTGTTTCTTTTTTATGTTTTTAGAATATATATTGCAAAACATGAATTAAAATCATATTTTGGAGCATTTCTTTTTTTAATGAAGTGAAATCTTTTTTTTTGTTGATTAAGGAAAAAATATGGAAATTAAATAAAGAATGGCCATTATTTATGCATAATATATAATTGGAAACCGTTTTCTACCTCGGAAAATGCATAACAGCAATTCAGAATGGTGATGATAAGATGGTAAAATCTATTTTCTAAGTTCACTCTTAAAAAAAGTGTGAAGCTCTCTAATAAAATAAAAAAGTAAAAAAAAAAAAATAATTACAAAAAAAAAAAATGGAATGGGGTAATTTAGGACGACTATGTTCAATTCACGATTCATTAAACATACTTGGTATTAAAATAAGCCGGCATTTAATTTGAATTAGCTGACATTTAATTTCAGGGTTCGAAAAAAAAGAACTCTCGAAATATTTTTCATTTTTTTCTACTATTTTCTTTCTTCTTGCACAGCGTTAGAAAATTATAGTCGGAGAAATAATGACGATTAAAAAATGGTCGAGCAAAGAATTGACACTTATTCATTTTCTTCCTTCTCCGTAATATATTTTTTTATGCCGCTATGCAGGTAATATAATTTTCTGAAAAATGCTTTTAACTGCAGTTTAAAATGTGCTTGTGGCTTTGTATGGTTGGACGTTTTATGGCTGCGAACGCTGCATTTTAATGCTACTTTTCCTCGTTACTTTAATATTCAGACGAGGAGTTTATTAAATATTAACAAGTTTTTTGTGTGTGGTTGTTAATTGCTGTGAACCCTTCAAACGCATCTCGTGTGTCAGTAGATGAATAGTTTTTTTAATGAGTATTGAATGATTTTCAATTGATTCATAATATCATTATCGCGTTTTTGTATCAGTTTTATCTTTTTAATTATTTGTCAATTTGAAAGTGATTGATAATTATAGGGTTTTACTTTCATTTTAGCTACTTTCATCCTTGTCGAGTTTTTCTGAAGTGGTATGTGGAATATACTTCAATTTGCGTTTATTAAGTAAGGATCGCTATTTAAAAAAAGACAAATTTTGCATCACGTTTTATAGTATCAATGTGAAATTCATCCTTTTTAGTATAAGATGTCACAGTGTTAAAGTGTTTTACATGTACCAAAAATAACCACAGACAAATATAGTTGGAAGAACTTGTAGATTTAAGGAATAGTGAGTTATTGCTAGAAGATAATAGTGCTTTGATTCATATATCATTAAGATGTTTTTTTGTATCACTTTTATCTTTTAACTATTTTTCTATTTGAAAGTAAATTTTAATTAGTGGGTTTTTACTTTTGTTTTATTTACTTTCACCCATTTCGAGTTTTCTGAAGTGGTAGGGAGAATATACTTCAGTTTGCATTTATTAAGGTAAGGATCTCTATTTAAAGGAGAAAGTTGCATCTTTTTTTACAGTATCAATATAAATTAACTTCTTTTTCACATAAGAAGTATCTTGTTCTACATGTACCAAAAAAAATCACAGACAAAAATATTTGGAAGGAGTTGTTGATTTAAGGAATAGTTGGTTATTTTAATAAATGCAAGTTGATTTGATTCATAACATCATTATTTGCGTTTTTATATAGGTTTTTAATTATTTTTCAATTAAAATAATTTTTAATTAGGGGTTTTTACTTTTGTTTCAGTTTGGGTTTTTGTTTTTTGTTTTGGGGCCTGATGGCCCGAATGGCTAGCGCTCTGGCGTTCGGTACCACAGGTATCGGGTTAAATCCCGGCTTTTCCCATAGGTGTTGTAGTGGTTCGGAATCCATTTTAAGCCGTAGGTCCCGGTCCTAATAGGATCGTAGAGCGCTGCAGGGCATTTGACCTCCGCGTCCGTGGCTTACCATCAAGTTACACGCGCCCCCTGGGTAATGCAAAAAGTGAGGGTAACATCGGTGCAGCCCTATGGCGAAAAAGATCACGATCTTTTGCCAGCTGCATTAGAAGAAAAAAAAAGCTTTTGTTTCAGTTAGCTTCTACCCATATTGAATTTTTCTGAGGTGGTGGGGAATATACTTCAATTTGCATTTATAAAAAAGAAAAATGTTGCAACTTGCATGCTAAGAAAAGTATATGCCTCTTTCTTATGAAAATAATATTCCTATTTTTTTATACAATATTCCTCTTTCTTATGAAAAAATATTCCTATTTTTCTGTATATAATATTCCTATTTTTTAAGAAAATTGTATGCCTAAACAACACCGAACTTTATATTTTATTAACCTTACGTATATACTTAAAAGCTTATGATTTTTAATAATAATTTTACACTCTAAAATATGATTTTACATGTAGAACAATGCAGGGAATAGTTGAAAAACATTCACGAACTTTTAAAATTATTAAAATGAGCTGTAATTTATGAAATTATTTATTATGACTATATGTTATTGATGCTATTAACAGTTCATCAATTTTTTCCTGTGTTTTATATATACTATAGTACATAATTAAATATTCATAATAAAAAATAATAATTATATTGTACTTTACACGAATAACATAGAAAAATACTACATAATTTAATTCACAACTAAATATAGCTTGGGTAGATGGAAGGATTCCACAGTACTATTAATACTATTTGGAACAGTCACATACTGTATGCTAATCAAGCCTCAGCCTACACACAACATTGAGAGGGTTCAATTGTTCAAGAGCTCAATGTCTTGCGTGGATTGTCTGAGTTCCATGAGAGCGTATTAATTGGCACTATACTAACTGCAGAGAGGAACCTCCCAATTACATGTGTAGAGGGTGATACCTTGGAAATAATGAGTAGTGCTGACTCTCCTACTCTAATGTTATGTTTATAGATGTTAGATTTCAAAATAGAATATGTATTAAAGAAGGAATCAATTTTTGAAAAAGTGTAACATAAAAAGAGTCACATTAATAGCAAATTAAGTCACGAGAGCAATGCGTAAC
>BPLR01000248.1:0-106493 GCA_021605095.1 Caerostris extrusa
AACACACGGGATTATGGATCATCCCAGATGTTACTGTTGATCAAGCGGTATAAGAAACAGTAATACGCATGCAAATAGTTTTAGCTTTTCATTTGAAAGAGGTGGTGATACAGTTTAAAAATAATTTGGGTGATTCAAATATTACATCATTACTGTAAAAAAAATATGTTTATATATCATTAATTTTTGTTTCATTTTCCTACTTTAATGGTTAGTTAAAATATCAGTAGTTCATAAGCAATGTAAAATTTAGTGAAAAATCCGGCATGGCTCCAACATTTTATAAAAAAGTTAACTAGTACTTAAATAACTAATAAAAAATTTCTTGGATATAAAAATAAGAAGAAAATGTTCTTAAATTGTTAGAAGTTAACTTTATATTTCAGAAAAGAAACCAATTTTTAACCACTTAGAAATAAATTTTAAAAAAAAAAAAGCATAGTTGCTTTTCCTGAAATTTACCGTAATTATTCGAAGCTAATGAAGATACGAACTTACTTTTTTTAAATATATTTAAACTATTACTCAAAAAATAAAAGAGAAATAAAATTCAAGTAAAAAATAATACTATAAAATTTTAAGATGATCCATTGTTCGAGTATAGATTAGAAAGAGAAAGATATAAAATGAAGGCAGGGCGTTGATTTTTATCCGTTAAAAACGACAGTAATTAAGATATTTGACGTCTCGCTCTTGGCAGCACTCCCAAGAAACAAAGAGCAATTGTCTCTGGAGCGTAAATTGATTAAGACATCTCTAGAGGTTGCAAAACAAAAACTAAGGAAGACATACAAACTCTGTTTCTTAGTTTCTTTAGCTACAAGGAAATTACCCACAAAAAATACTTTCAATGAAACGTTGTTTAAGACAACATCAAAAAGTATTTTTGGTGGCTGTATGGTCAATGGGTTGTAATTTTTTTTTTTAATTGAATTTATTTTCAGAATCGTATCCAGTCAAAATACTCAGTTTGCAATATATTTAAACTATATCTAAATTCTTCTGTACATGTGTTTTTCACTTGACTCCTCCTAAACGGCTGGACCGATTTGGATGAAATTTTTTATGAGTATTTGAGTGGGTCCCTGGATGGTTTAGATTAACAACTGGATCCTAGTAGGTGCGTTGCAATCGGGTTCTTCTGTACTTGTGTTTGTCACTGAACAGCTCCTAAATGGCATGAATAATTTTGATGAAATTTTTCGTGTGTTTGACAAAACATGGATGTTTCTATACTGTCCCCTCGGTCGCCACCAGATGGTGCTGCTATATATCAACTTCTATATCGTTCAATCAATCGCTGTTAAAATTAGTAATAATATGTATTCGAGTATAGAAAATATGTGCGCACTATCTACTTTATTGTTACTTGTCACCAGATAGTGCTGCAGCATTTCATCTTATATGTCGTTTAAAAGATATTCATGAAAATTAGTATGCACATAACATGGAGAATTCGTGATATGTCATTTTCTACAATGCAATTATTTGGCAGGACACCGTATGCCGAGTTCTAGTATATATATATATATATATATATATATACGGCTAAATTTAATCTTTGCTGATATAAAATATTTCTCAGAAAACAGGTATCTGGGTGCTTTGGAAACGAGAAAGAAAGTGTAAATTACCGTCCTGAAAATTTCAATGCCTGAAAACTCAAATATTTATATAAGAATCTATTTTGCGATAAATATATTAACAACCAAAAAAAAAAAATGAGGTAAACAATAATAAAAAAAATTCTCTCGATGGATTTTTTTTGTATTGGTTAAAATAAAAAATATATATAAATAGTTTTATAATAGTTTTTAATAGTATAAAATAAATAGTTTTTAAGCGGCGCTGATAAAGAAGTAATTAACTATTTTTTTTAAAAAAAAGATTGATTAAATTTCAGTATGTGTTGATTGATTAAGTTTTGTTGGTTCTGTAGTGTAAAAATCGAAATTTGTTTGTCCAGTATAAACGCTGCTTAAAATAACTCGATAAATATTTTTGGTAATTGAAAATCAATATTTTTATTCTAAAATTACATTTTCGAAAATAAGTGTTTGTTGTTAGTGTTGTGACTAATAGTCCCCATGAATAGTCTACTCATAGCTGAAGGAAAGGGGACAGCTCTGTATTGATGGAGTACCTATAATATAGAAGTCTGACTTGGCTCCGAGTCACTGAAGGAAGACAGTGCCATCCGATAGTACTTTTAGGGTTAAATCTTGCACACTTGCGTTTAGTATGGGAGTAAACCCATAAGGTAGTCCGACTAACGAGGCAAAGATGCTGAACATCACAAACGGTGTCGAATCTTCTCATTTTTGAAACAACGTCACATCATTAAACCACAGACCTAATGCTCACCAGCGGCGCACGTTACCACTGAGCCACAAATTGGGTTGAGTGTTTTTACTTTAAAGTGACAAATCAATAATACGAATCGCTGATAAACAGATTGAATGCCCGATTAGGCCATTTAGTAGGAAAGTGAATAACTAGTGTTCAGGAGGACTGAGGTTGGTATCCGCTGCAGAAGTCTGTTGCAGTCACTGTTATCATAACGTGACTGCGACAGTGTGTGTAAAGTATCTCGCGCGCATAATCAGGCTGCTTGAGGGAGTTTTCTGGATTTTATTGCATGTGACAGACACAATACCCTTTAGATTCCTCTTGGAAGGTAGAGTCTGTGATTGGCTGTTCATAGCATATATATTTAAATGGGCCCGACTCGTGACTCAGTGGCAACGTGCGTCGCTAGTGAGCATTAGGGGTGAAGTTCAATCAGCTGGCGGCATTGTTGTAGAGGAAGAGACTCGATGGCGTTTGTGATGTTCAGCGTCTTGCCTCGTTAGTTGAACCCAGTGGGGAGCTTTTCGGGTTTTTCCCATACGATATGAAATATGGAGTATTTAAACCAAAAAGACTTTACAGAAGGCACTGGTCTCCTTCAGCTAATAGGACTCAAGTTAGACTTCTACGGGTGCTCCATCCCAACAGAAGCTGCCCCTTCCCCTCCATTCATGAGTAGACTGCTCATGGGATGTCCGTCTCGCACTGCAGGACACAGATGATTAGACACTACATATTTAAATGGAACACGTAATACAGCGAATGTTCAAAAAGATAAAAAAATCCTCAATTTTAAATAACCGAATTTTTCGGCTTGAATTTTATTTCTCCATCGAAAAGAGGAAAAATTGTCTGGGAGCATGGATAATAAGTCGAAAATTTAAACTATCTTAATGCACCGTTACTTTTAGATTTTTGTTAATTTTTCCAGATTTTGAAGAGTCTGGAAAATCTTAATGGGTTTTTCCTCGGATCATCATAAAATGTTTGATATCTTTTATGGCTTTCCACTTTCTCTGCTGTTGAAGAGATATTCCTTAATGTATGTGCTAAAATTTTTCTTAAACAAGCAAAATTTTCTAATTTTTAATCAAAGAGTTTAAGTTTTGAATAATACTTTAACTAGAATGTCGCTTTAATATATATACTTCATATTCTACACGACATTTTACATTTATATTTTGATACATAATATTTATTTAAGTAGTATCAAGAATCTGTCAACTAAATCAATGAGTAGATAATTTCCATATCTATATATGTAATAGGGCCTGATGGTGGAGTGACTGTAGCTTGGTGCTACAGGTTTTGGGGTCGAGTCCCGGCAGTGCCTTGTATGTTTGTAGTTGTTCGGAATCTCCTTTAAGCCGTAGGTTCCGGTCTAATATAACTGTTGAGCGTTGGCCGTAGTGCTGACAACCCTACCCCGTAAAAAGATATCATGTCTAGAAATCTGCCAGCAGGCAGACGGCCTTGGCCCACAATGGGGCTCTTGCGCCACTGATAATGACGATGATGATTATATGTGTAATAGCATTCTTATCGTAAACTTAAATTGTCTTAAATAGAGAATATATGTTTTAGCATTTTAAGTCATATAAAATACACTCATGTCCATAAATTAAGTATAATTCAGAATCACACAGAAATTGAACTCTAAAATAAAAATTTCACCTGTAGAATTATCAAACACATCTTGAAGAAGAATATGCAAATTACAGAAAACCACCAGATGGCGCGGATAGTACGTCACAATGACGAGAGTGTAAGAGAGGGGTATATAAGGAATGGTGGCAAGTTGTAAGAATCGCCCAGAGTGTCATCTCAGGCTTTGCCAACGATTCCAAGATGATGGTAATGTGAGTAGATGTTACAGCACAGGTCGCCCCCGAGTTACAACGCCGAATGAGGACCGGTATTTAGCACTACGGCCAACAGAAGTAGTAGTACCTACTAAAAGAAACAGACGGAGCACAGCATCAGACCTGTCTCGTCAGCTCTCTTCAGCTACCGGTACGACAGTTTCAAGGCAGACCGTCTACAGACGCTTAGGGCACATTGGCCTATATGCTTGTAGGCCTGTCAGATGTGTTCCACTTACCGCAACTCACTGTCGCCGGCGATTAACCTGGAGTAGAGAGCATGCATTGTGGACACTGCAACAGCGGTCTGGTGTGATGTTTTTCGACGAGTCCAGGTTTAGTTTGCAGTCTGATTCTCACCGGACTTTCATATGGAGAGCGCCAGGTACCCGTTACCACCAAGAGAACACCATTGAACGACACCGTTACGGTGGTGCAGGATGGCTCGTTTGGGGAGGAATTATTCTTGGTTCCAGAACGATGACCTGCATGACCTGTAACGATGACAGGCCACATCTATCAAGGATGTCATCCTGGAACAACATGTACGTTTGTTTCGGGGGCGCCATTGGTGCTGAATTTCTGTTTATGGATGACAACGCCCGTCACTCACCGTGCAAACATTGTAGAACGAATGCCTTCAATTGGAGGATATCACCCGTATGGATTGGCCAGCATACTCACCGGACTTGAACTCCAATAGAGCATGTGTGGGATATACTTGGCCGACGAATTGCAGCCCGTCAACCCCCTCCCACCTGTCAACCGGAACTTCAGAGGGCATTGCTTGATGAGTGGTGTAATATTCCCCAAGATCAGATTGATGATTTGATACTCAGCATGCCTAGGCGTTGTAAAGGCCTGTATTGCATCGTCCGGGAGACATACTCCGTATTAACCATCATACTAACCATGTTATACTGTTTTTTGTAAATAGGTTCTTTTTTGAAATTTGCTCCAAGGAGTAAAAATTGCAATTTTTATTAATTATGTCAAACATATAGCATCTTTTTTGCTCTTTTACCTTTTGTTTAATAAATAGACTTTACAAATAAGTCAAATTTGTTTTGCTTCTGTCTCTTTCTTTGCCTGAACTTCATTATCTTAATTTATGGACATGAGTGTAAATATAGTATGGCGATGAACACAAAAAAATGTATTTGTCAGTAATTGAAAATCCTTAAAAATAATTAGTATATTACAAATTGTACTGTTTTATTCATTGTAGAGACATTAATAATATCAATCAAAATAAAATTGATCACTAAAAATTAATTAAAAATTAAATAACTGAGTGATAAATTTAATTAATCTTTGTGATATATAGAAAAATATTTTTAAAGCAAACAACTTTAATAAATGGTTTTGTCAATTTATATTTTTATTCTTTAACCAATGTTAAGCTGTTTAATGCTGATTATTTTTTTGTACTGTTGTAATATTAATATTTAAACTTTGAAAGGTAATTATTTTATATTTTTAATCAATAAAGGCTTTCAATTTTTATAAAATTATATTGAATTTATATTTTTTTATGTGTCTATAATTTTCAAAAATGTGATAGATAATTCTATTTAATCTCGGTTTAATTTCTTACCAAATTCCAAATTCAGTTTTAACGGACTTAACGGAAACTAAAGCATTTTTAAAGTCTTAAACTTCATAAAATGGATGCATATATATTTTTTCCTCACATAATTAAACCGATAATCATCATACTTAATGATAACGATCCCACACAGTACTTCTTTTTTAATCTTTTTAAATATAAATTACTTTGGTTAATTGTTACTGTGCGGTTAAAAATGTTTTTCTATTAAAGTAGGAATTAAAACAAAGGAATTAATAAAAATAATGACAACTTATATTTATATTCATCCTGCAGTACAATATAAAACTTAGTATTCAAATAATGGAGTTTCTAGACCACTGTAGAATTCAAATGCAGTTGTTGCGTCTTTTATTTTGATCGTTTTCAGAAATGCGGAATCTTATAAAACTGATAATCAGGCTGTGGTGGGTGTTTTACGAGTTTTATTCCATACCACACTCATATGCGGTACAATTACCCCTAAAAGACTCTCCTGGTATGTAAAGTTGTGCCTCTCATTGCTCGTTGGTTTGCTATTCGTGGCAAACATATGTGGACATGAAATGCATCGATGTTCATCAAAATAATAATGATAATGATAATAATAAGGCCTTATAGCCGAGTGACTAATACTCTGTCGTTGGTGTCACAGGTTTTGGGTTCGAGCCCGGAGATGCCATGGGTGCTTGTAATAGCTCAGAATCCACCCTTAACAGTAAGTCCGGTTTAATATGATTGAATGCTGTAGGGCTAAACAAACCTACCCCCTTAAAAAGAAAGTATCTCCTTGTTTCGAAATCTTCCAGTAGGCAGACGGCCATGGCCCAACATGGAATGTAGTGTCAGGGATTAGTTAATTATAAAAAAATTATGGAATTTATTTTATTGTGTTTCTGTCATTTGATATAATTATATCAGCCATACGGCATTAAATATAGACCATTATTAAGAGGAACATATGCTTATAAACATTGGAAAAAATATTTGCTTTAATACCTATACAAAGATTTTAACTGGGGCCTGAATGGCAGAGTGGTTAGCGCTCTGGCGCTCGGTTCCCAGGTTTCGGGTTCGAGTCATGGTTGTTTGTAGTGGTTCGGAATCCACTTTAAAAAGTAGGTCCCGGTCTAGTAGGATCGTAGAGCGTTGTGGGGGCATTGTTACCCGCGTCCGTGGCTTATCTTCAAGTTACACGCCCCCTGGGTAATGCAAAGTGAGTACGTCTGTGCAGCATTTGCCTTAAGGCATCCAAGACCAAGCTGTCTGTATTTGCCAGCTGCGTTAGAAAGAAAAAAAAAAAAGATTTAACTTCAATGGCTGAGACTCTTATGCTGTGATTATTTTAATGGATGTTTGTAAAATTCTCTCTTCTGAATGTATAACGTGATATTTAAAGCTATTCAATACAGCTCTCTAAGGAACAATAATTTGGAGAATAATATTTAAGTTATTTTCAAATATTTAAAATTCAGTTATATAGAAAATATACTTACTCATTTTATTATTATTTAAATATTTTAGATTTAAGCATATATGATTAACTTTAGATACATGAGCTTACATGAATACTTATTTGAAAGTTAAAGTATTTCTTTTGTGTATAGTATATTATATTGGCTTAATATCAAAGGGATTTATTTTAATTTTTGATTCTATTGTTAATATTACATAATATTTGAAAAGTGGGATGTGTGATATATAAAGTTTTATTAATATAAAAATACATTTAGTTTTCATTCATTTACTTAAAAATATGTATTTTTTTCTGTTATTAGCGACTCCCAATCAATCTCTAACCTAATCAAGTAATATAAAAATAATAATCAAGTAATTTAAATTCATAGAAACAAATAAAATTAGAATCTTAATCTACTGACAAATTTTGTGTGGACTTGTGTAATGTTAACAATTAGACACTCACACATCAAAGAATTTTTATTTTCATATTTTTGCATACATTCTGTAACATTGATAGAACATTAAATACACATTTATATACGTTTGCAAGTTTGTACATTTTTTACACACATGCAACATCATTTAAGTTTTAAAAAAAAGCTTTACATTCATCTAGGTAAACATCGAAAGCTACACTTAGGTAAATAATACTACGATAGAAATCCTTGTGCGAATCTTTGGCTGAGCAAAGTTTATCGAGTAAAAATATTTTCCTTTTTTTTTTTATTGAAAATCAATAACAAATAAATATTGGATAATGTCATTAAACTTACACAGATCTAAGTTTTATGTACATAAATTAGCATTATATAGACTTGAAATATATTATAAATGAGATTTACACTTCTATAGATTAAGCAAATGGCATACATTATCTATTGGATTACATAAAAATAATTTTTCTACATATGAATGTCATATTAATTACAGAAGAAAATGAATTATTTAATAAAGATACAAATATAATTTACATTAAAACTGTAGCAATAAGTGGAGAAGAATTCTTCATGCATTAACCCTCTACTAGTTAGGTATAAACTCAATTCACAAATCTAGCGCTCATGACTTAAGACATAAGGATAACTCATGCGAATATTCTGGTTGTAATATGAGCATACACACTGAGCTCCTACAATAGGGACGATTATCCACCTGAACGAGTTCAAATCGAATGTTTCTCGAACTAACCAAAATATTTATTGGCATTTGGTTATTTATAGGAGCAAATGTATTTGATGGCATTTTTTATATAAAAAAGTGATTATATTACAAGAAACTTAAACAATCCTTGCGAAATTTATGTCTTGTGTCACTGCAATTTGCATTGTGGAATTCATAATTGCATATTAATATCATTTATTATATTAAAGAATAGGAAAAGGAAGTGAATTTTTCAAAAACACCATAGACAAAAATTCAAATTCGTAATTAAATTCTCATGCCTTAAGACATAAATTACAATTCCTGCCATTATTTCTGGTCGTAATATGAACATACAAACTGACTCCTACAATAGGGACATCATCCACCGAACGAGTTCAAATCGGATGATTCTCGAACTGAGGAAATTATTCACTGGCATTTGGTTATTTATAGGAGCAAATTACTTTTTATGGATATTTTTATACATGTGATTATATTACAAGAAACTTAACATCTATTATTGTATAACTCAATTCAGAAAAAGCAGCAGCCACGCCTCATGAGACATATAAGTTCAACTCATGCCATATTTCTGGTCGTAAATAAGAACATGTAGACTGAGTTCCTACAATAGGGACATTATCCAGCTGAACGAGTTCAAATTGGACATTTCTTGAGATGAGTAAATTATTAACTGGCATTTGGTAATTTATAGGAGCAAATGAATTTGATGGCATTTTGAACAAAAATTCAAATTCGAATTTAAACGACCAAGTCTTAAGACATAGTACAACTCATGGCAATATTTCTGGTCGTAACATGAACATACAAAATGAACTCATGGGGACATTATCCACCTGAATGAGTTCAAATCGGATGTTTCTGAGCTGAGCAAAATATTCACTGGCATTTGGTTTATTTATAGGAGCAAATGAATTTGCTGGACTTTTTTTTATAGCAAGTAACGAAATTTCTAGCTTGTGTTTTTTTGTTAGTCTCTGAGATTTGTATTTATGTATTGTGGAAATCATAATCATATATTGATATCGTTTTTTATTATACTCCACTTAGAAAAATTATTATTCGAAAAAGGCATCAGCAAAAATTTAAATTGAAATTAAACCCCCATGCCTTAAGATATTTCTTAAGGTATGGGCGCTGTATTTATAAGTACAACTCATTCCAATATTTCTGGTCTTAATATGAACATACAAACTGAGCTCTCTACAATAGGGACATTTATCCACCTAAGCGAGTTCAAATAGGATGTCTGCTGCTGGGAAAAATTATTCACTGCCATTTGGTTATTTATAGAACAAATGCATTTGATGGCCTTTTATATCAAGTGATTATATTACAATAAACTTAAACAATCATTGCGTGATTTCTGCCTTGTTTATATTTCTGTCTTGTGTTTAATGGGATGTGTAAATATATATATGGATATATATATATATAATATTGTGATTTTCCCATATATCTTTTATTATTATGCCCAGTAAGAAAATATGTGTGCATGAAAAGCACATGAAAAGTATGAAAAGTGGCATGAACAAAAATTCAAATTTGAACTTATCTTTTAAATGATATTACGTAATAAATCATAAAACTAGTTGTATGAATTATACAATAATATCACAAATGTGAATACTTCAGTAAGAAAAATAGTTAGGTTAACAAATTCATTTTTTCTAGTAGAATGGGTATTTTGGATTTAAATATAAAAATAGTCAAGATATATTGCACTACATAAATATGTTAAATTGACTGTGATTTAGTTTATAAACATTTATAATTACCAAAATCAAAGGCAAAAATCCTTCAAATTTATAATATAATATTTCAAATATTAAATAAATGAAATAAAAAATTAGAAAAAAAATTATATTGATTCTACAATTCATTAAATGTTAAATTAAATTTTATTGTAAGCAAAATAAAATATGTTAAAATTGTATTAATCACTTAGTTACCTATTAATCTACTAGTTAATATTTGTTCGTGTTGAACCTTGTTTATATGTTCTTTGGAATTAATTGCCATATAAAACTTTGGAAGCTTTCCAATAAATTCAAGCTGCAATACTTTCTTATATCATTAATGCATTTTCAGGCAAAATGGCAAAGGATAAACAAATAATTACTAATAAAATTTTTGAAAATCATAAAAAGATACTTGAAAATTGATAATATATATAATTTTTGATTCCAGTAAAACTTTTCAATAATTTTAAATAAAAAATTTTAAATCATTTTGATTATTTTATTCTGCAATAAACCAGTTTTAAAATGTTTTTATTTTAGAGTATAGTCTTTTTAAATAGAAGTGTATTTAATTTTAAAAATTGCATAATAGACTTTTTTTCAACTTAAGTACATTGTTTTCAAATCACTAAAAAAAGCTTTTATTTAGAAAGTAAATGTTTTAATTTAATTGTTTATTTAATTGTTTAATTTAATTAAAAATTTTAATTTATGTTAAATAACAAATTAAAATGCTTGTATTTATGTTCAACCAGATATCAAAAAGTTAGTTAATATCATTTATTGAAAAAAAAATTTGTTATATTAAAACAAATTTTCATCAAAATTAAAAATCCTAAAATATTTTTAATAATTCAGCTATTGTGGTTATTTTATTTTTATTGTATAATATAGAAACAGTTGCAAGTTAAATTTATTCTACAATTTTAGCGAAGTATGTTTTTAAAAATGTGGAACCATACGAAACAGGCTTTTTTATTATTTATTAATGGCAGAAAATTGAATATCCTACCACAAAATAAGAATAAAAGCGAAAATTATTTCCAAATTCTTTTGCTGTTTTCTCCACTAACATAATACAACCGATGAAATAACTGCGATTCTAAAATTATCATACAAATGGCGACAATATAATTAGAAGCTTAAGAATTCTTTCTAAGAACGAGATTAAATTACCCAATTAAAGAACTCCAACACATAAGAAAAGAAAAACTTTCTCATAAATTTGACATAATTTCCAAAAAAGAATTCAGGGTGTGATCTAAAAACAACATATTCCATAAAGTGGCCGTAATAAAAATTTTATTTATAGTCGCCAATAAAAAGCTGTCCGTAGTAAGACAATTTTATATAATTATAAGAATTGTGTTAGTAAAAATCAATAGTTAGCGAAATTATGGTAATTTTATATGCTTTAATGTTTTGCCTTACTTGATAAATCAAAAATTCTGTACACAGTTTTTACGATAAACAGTTTTTATGTAATAAATTTTGCTTATACATTTTTTTTTTCAGGAATATAACATTTTAATAATCAACAAATTTAATATTTTATTGTAAGTTGTATAAAATAAAATGTATATTGGAAATTATTTCTTCTTATTTCTTTTATTATTGTAAATAACGTAATAACTTCAATCTTCTTTTTTGCTATATCTCATAGGATAAAAAGTAAACTGAATACATGTAAAAATAATGCATAATTGTTAATTATAACAATTTAAATAATGTAGGCAATCAAATAAAATATACAGAACAGTACAGAATATATTTATATACGATCTGCTTTTTTTAATTTACATCAATAGATTGATGGAAAATTTTAAAACCAGTTTTTTATAATTGGGGAAATATCTCTAATCGAAATATTTGTTATTATACAGTGTAAATAAAAAGCAGATATATATATATATATATATATCTGCATAATATAATATCTCTAATCGAAATATTTGTTATTATACAGTATTTTAATGTTATGCATGGTAAAATAAATATTTATATTAAAAAAATATGCTTAAAAATAAATTGTATCTAAATGGCAAACAAGTTCATATATGGATTAATACATCTTTTATAAATATATAATAATTTCTGATCTTTTATTAAACAATTTTTCTGTTATCTGAAAATGCAAGAAGTTTCATTAACTAATATATAGTTAACCAGCTGCATTTGAATGCCAATATAAATTTCGTGAACATAAAAAATATATCTGCACGTTTTACAATCAGGAAATCATTTAGGAAAAAATAAAATAAAATTATTCAGGAGCAGCTTATTATGAGTTATATTAGGAAAGAGCAGATAATTTCTTTTTTTTGCTTCATAAATTCAGACATCATTACAGCAATTAGATTTCAAATGTAAAGGCATCTAACTTTTTATGACTTATACTATCATATTTGTGTTTGATCAGGCTCTCTTAGCTAGATATAATACATAGATATATTAAGCAAAAAGCAACATTCATTATTTCAAACATACTTTCTGAATATACATAAAAAAAATTATCTAATACTGAAATCTGAAATCATTTGTATAATTATGTTGTTAAAAAGTATTGCGTTATTTATAAATAATAAATAGCATACATTCTAATAATTTTCTATTTTGCTTGTGTTTAAATTAGTGCCTTGGATGATGGTTAATATATTAAATTTCACTTAAAAACAAACTTATTAAATATATAAGAATATTGTTAATAATAATTTAAATCATCGCTTGCATTTTGAAATATCATTTATGATCCTATTCGGAACAAAAAGTATATTTTAATTTATTATTCATATGTTTATTTATAGTTTTATGTTCAAAAAATATTTATTATTTGACTGGATATTTTACAAAAGATATTTAGGTTATTCTTGAAAGTTTTTCTTGTTGACTCTGTTCCCACTGTTATAATAAACTTATTGATTTACCTGAAAATATTATAACTTTTTTTTATGTGTGATTATGAAAAAAAAAAGATATATATAAAAGAGAGCTAGATAACTAAGCGTTCATAATGGGACATATTTTTATAAAGACAGGTAATAAATAGACAAATGAAGACAAAAAAAACATCACAAAATGCATGATTGTTACTCGTCTTTGTTAGTATATTTACACATGTATAACATCTACATATAGAACATAAACACCTAAATAATTTGATTTTTATCAGCTTGAAATTGCATCTTCAAAAGTCATACACAAATTAATATTACTAATTTCTTCTTTATTTCCTGACATATAATTGCAATCATATGTAAATAAAAAAAAAAAGTATAAACATAATCATTTCACCTTACGCATTCTTTTGAATACAAATAAAAAAGGCTTTGAATGAATATTTTCTTAATATGTACAATTAACTAGTGTAAAATCTTTTATAATTAAAATTATTTTGAATAATTAATTACAAAAAGAAAGCTTTATTTCTGAAGCATTATAATCTAATTTGCTTCCAATGTTTTATCTTTATTGAGATACATTTGAAGGAAAAACTGTCTCCAGTTATGTATAAAATATCATTTAACAAAAAACATAAATATATCTTCAAAATATATCTGAAATGTCATATAAATAAAAACATTGTGGCATATTATTTTTTAGAACAAAGTTTTTAACCACTAAGCAGAGCAAAGGTTGGTTTAGTTTGTCCCTCTACGGTCATTCTTTTGCACACTTTAGGCTAATTAAACCGGCACCTACTGTTTAACAAACTGAGAGTTCTAATCATTGAAATAGCTGTAGAAATAATAAAATCGATGTATTTTTATTTTCCATTTAATTATTGTTCCAGAAATTAACATAGTGAATACTGAAAAATCTTAATAATTTCAGGAATTTTACAAGTACATTAAAGCTGTGGATTAGATAGTACCGATTTAATGCTTAAGAAACTATCAAAGTAACCTTTGTAGCCAGTTTCTGTAACAGCTCGCGCATTTACTTTACGGACGTTAGCAATATGGGGTCAATGCAAATTCAAATTTAAAAGATAAATATCTTCCGCCTAAATAATATGTTTATTTTGCTGATAAGCAACGTCAAACTAAAATTTTTCTTTGCTCCAATAAAGAATATAGAATGCAGTTGAAAAGATTTGATTTGTTATATAAAAAAGGCATATGATTTGTAACATTTGAAAGAGATAATTTCATCTTTTTTTCTTCTTATTTACAGTAGTTTGTGGCACGACAGATATGAAGTCTGTTTTCCATTTCATGGCATATTCTTTGGTAAACAAAAACTGCATCAATAAGGATAATTTATTTATGATTAATTTTCTGGAATCTTAAATCTGTCGTTTAGTCTCGCAAAAGTACTATATGATAAAATTAAACTGAGATTTCAAAATAAGCCATAAAAGTGGTACTTAACTTGATAAGCTGTATTAAGGCTTGAGAAACTATCTTCCTGCTATGATGACAAAAAAATGTATGTTTAAAAAAGAAGCATTTGGGCATCACGTATTGCATTTGCAGAGCTAAATTAATGTAAAAAAGAGTGAAATATTCAAATGGCTTAAGATATTTAATCATAAATACCATATTTCTTATTGATATAACCATAATACAAAAAAGCAAGGCATGCATTGGAAGATAGCTTTTATATCATCCAGACCACTAAAGAAATGGATTCATAAAACTATAGTAAATAAGCTAGAGAAATTAAAACATTAGCTTTGAAACGTTACATACCATATAGGTCCTTTTGTAAATTGTTAAAATTTTTCAATTTTTTTTACTTGCCTATATCTATTGTAAATTAAAATATGAGAGGAAATAAGATGCCAGAAATATGAAAGTACATATTTACAGATAGGATTTGATTTTGAAATAAACCCTCCATTTCATACAAAAATTAAAGGCTATTAATGAAAATAAATAAGAGTAATAATTACAGCTCGATTATTATAAATATTTTCATTATTGTAAAGTCAAAGCTGAAAGCAACATGGACAAATATTTTTTTCTATTTCTATACTACTTGAATGAAATACAAAATTATTGTAGCAACATTAGAACACCATTGTTTTTGGTATATTTTTTTTATATCGAGAAAACAACCAATTCATTTGTTGTTCTGAAAGATCTAATCTAACAGTAATCAAACTAGTTTCAAAATTAGAAGTTTTGTTGTTCTTTAAATGTTTTGCTCGATCAGCATAATTTCATCTAATTAAAGTACTTGCTGATTTCAAATACGAAAATTGGCAAGAAACAAATTTCTACATAAGACCTATTGTCTTTTTTACAGAGATATATAGTTGCAATGCACCAAATATTTCTGCAAAAGAATGTTTGAATACTCTGACTTAGCTGTGGTTTGCACTGTGTCATCGTGTACAAGGCATCTCAGTCTGAAGATGCAAACGTTTGAATAAGTCTCGAATAAGTTAGCGAAGTATTCATTTCGAAATGTAATTGTTTTTAGGAATATGAATGGTCAATAAATGATGTCATATACATATTTCTTTCTGAAACCATTGTCACAGAAAGGTATAAATTCAATAGATAAGGATTTGGATATTGGTCGTTATTATATCTTCTAACAAGATATTTGTAAAGACATTGGCATCTCTTAGTTCAAAAATCTTGTTTAGAGCTAAGAGATTGTTTGTTTCTCTCAAGAAACTCTTGTCTTTAACAAATCTCTTTGTTTAGAACATGTATATTGAAAATGCTTCAGCTTACGATTTTAACAAGATCTCAACGTTGCAAAGTTGATCTTAACAAGATAAAAATATTGAAACTGAAATAATATATTTAAATTTCAATAGCAACCAACATATATCTATATATCAACAACAATGATATCAATGATATATCAACATATATCATTTCGTCTATAAAAAGTCATTTGTCGATTTTAATTTCTTCCCAGAACATATCGCATCTCTTATGTACAGCATATCGTGAAGATTTCAACACACACATATATTTTATTTTTCATGGCACATAAAGCTCAGTACCTGAGCCATCGCAGGAACACGACAGTTAGAACTGACACTCTCTGGTTGAAACAAGACTTATGGCAAACTCTATCTAGAACTCGGGCTCGCTTGTCACAGAGCAACGTCACTGTAACACTGGTCACAGTAGCACCTCTCTTGTCATAACCGAGCCACTGAGTTGCCATGCTGCGATCGCCTCTTCACAGACCGTGGGCTGCGCCTAGTCCTGTAGTAAGGCCCACCATTGTGACCCCCTGTAGTTGAACTCTGACATCTCAATGACCATTTGGGTAGGGCCACCCCGGTTCTCCATTTGCTGCAGGATGGTGCTGCTATAGGATGTCTCTCCGGACATACCATTGCAGACTCGATCCCTGTTGAACTCCTTCTTGCGGTACACTATCTCGATGAAGCCTTTCCGGACCCGGACATTGAAGTAGCCGTAGAAGACTGGGTTGAGGGCGCTGTTGAGCAAAGCGAAGGTCTCCGCACCTATTATGACACTTTTGGGGACCTTGACAGAGTAGTTACTGGAAAGAAAAAAGAATTTTTGAAGATTTTGAGAAAGACTAACAATTTTATGATATATACAATCTAAAGAGAGTTAAAACAAATCTATTCTTAAATATAGGCCATTCCATATCTCTGTTAATGTCAAGGAAGATGGCATTTTAATCGGGTTATGCTATGTACATCAACATTTCTTTACTTTCACAATATGCCTCGGAAATCCAAACATCTGTCTAGGTCAAATTATATTTAAGATCTCAAGAAAGTATTTTGAGTATACACCATTATTTCTTGATTTAAAAAAATATATGCAAAGTTAAAGATTAATATTTTTAATGAAAATATTATCCCTATAAGAGTTCAAAGAAAACATTATGGTAAAAAAATCTAGATTAATTGCACAATATGCTACCTGAGACCGAAACCCTCTGTGAAGGTCAAATTATAGAATATTTATTTAAGGTCTCAGGAAAGTAGTTTGCGCATACTGCATTATTTCTAGATTAAAAGATTATACGAAGTTAAAGATTGTTATTTTTAATGAAAATATCAATTCTATAATATTTCAATGAAAATAGAATTGTAGAAAAAATCTAGATTAATTACAAAATGTGCCTCCTGAGATTCAAACCTCGTTGAAGATCAAATTATAGAATATTTGATTAAGGTCTCAATAAAGTATTTAACTTATACACCATTATTTCAACATTAAAAAATATATACGAAGCTAAAGATTATAATTTTTAATGCAAATATTAATCCTATAATAGTTCAATGAAAAAATTGTGGTAAAAAAATCTAGATAAATTACTTTCATTTTCAGAATTGCTCTTCAAACGTTCTGTTTCTAATTTAGAATTTTAACAATGATAGAGCACATTTCGCATTAAATTTGAGTTCCACAATAAATATAAAAGTTTTATCCTAGTTTTTTATTCTTGATTTTCTGATTACAATTGGGTAAAAAACTGAAGTTGAAACTTTTCTTTCTTTGTAATTTAGCATATTTTTATGCATAACAGAATTCTTTCATGTCGAGAGAAAAAAAACCATGGATTTTTATTGAATCCCAATATTTCAATTTATTGTGGTGTATTCTTTACGTTTTCTTAAGATATCATATACGATATTGTTTTTTCTTTCATTTATACTGTCACCAGATTAAATATGTTTCATTTTGAAATTTAATTTATCTACATGTAAAAGAAGATTAAGAATTTGCGTGTTATTTTGTGTGTTAATTTGTAATTGCTGCACAAATTATTGCACCGTTTCAAAAGAAAAAAAAATAAGAATATTATACGAGACAAATATCCAAATTTAATAATAATAAACATGTGTTAGACCAATTTATATATCTGCAGCAACGTATATATATAAATTACTAAATCTGAGATTATGATTATCATCATAATTTTTCTGAAATAAAAATTATTTATAATCCTTTCAAATTTATATATTCCAGGAATTTTGGTATTAAAATTTAGTAAATATGCTCATTTATGTAATGTTTATAAGATATAAAAAATAACTAAAAGAGAAACGACAGACAATTTTATCCAATTAAAATGTTTATTTAGGAAATATCTCACGGGATTGATGATTTTGTAATGATTATTTGCTTTCTGAAAAGTTCACAACTTAAAACGCATAAGCTTTATAGTTACAAATTAAAAAATGGTGAAGCTTAGTGAAAATTTCAGTTTTTAAATAATTCATTTAAATTGTTTACATATTTGTATTGAATTCCTAAGAGACTGTGGACAATAAACATAGAAATTATGTTTATTCTAAAGAGAATTTAAATGATTCTGATTGTTTCTTTCGTCGTACATTATTAATCCAGTTATTTCTCGTTTTGACAAGGGATTCTGCAAGGAATTGCAAATGCCAAATTATTAACACAAGTTTATGAAAAAATATCTCGCATTTTCACGTGTTTCATAAAAATAGTGTTTATATGAATGAGCGGATAAACTACTTATGCTGATGGTTTTACATTAGGATTAAGTTAAAATGCATTATACATTTTAATTCTATAATATTATTGTACTATAAAAGTTTAATAAAATATTATACAGTTTTTTTTTCAATAAATGTGATGGTAAACACAAAAATGTTTGAATAGATATGAAGATAAACAAAAATTTGAACTTTGCTCAAACATTTAGTTGTTAAAAAATCACAAAAATATTTACGTAGGTTGTGACGTTACGTGGGACGATAAAAGTATAATGTTAACAAGACATAGATTTAAAAACGAAGTTTCTTTGGTAAACAGACATTGCTGGTAGAGAGTAATGTAAACAGTTCTTACATTGCAGTTGGCTATAAAAAAGTTTAAAAAAATTATGGTTGCGCTCGAAGAAAATTGGTGTGTTATTTACGTTCTTTCATATGTTTTTTATATAACCAAATGCAGCCATTCATATACAGTGTGATCTCAGAAAAAGAACACAGATGAAAGTAAAGACAATTTCTTACATATATTGTTAAAAGGGGAGGGTACAGAATTCTGCACAACCTACTACAAAGAAAATTGATTTTGGATGGGCTGTTGATCTTTATGATCTGCCTCAACGAAATTGGTCTGCATTTCGAGATTTTCATATTTATCCAAATGACTGCCATTCACATATTTAATGTGATACCAAGGAAGAAGTTCAATAAAGGGGCACAGTGTCTACTTCACGTTAATTAATTTTATAGTATTGCAAATCGCGCTCATTCAAATCCTATTAAATATCTTCCCGATTTTCCATGGGTAAAAAAAAAACATCAATTTAAGGTGCTTTCAGAAGATGAACAGCATATGCAATCTTCATAAAAAAGACGTAATTAATAACACGGAAGAGTAGTATAAAAATAGCTCAACAAAAGCAACAATCTCAAACAAAATATGCAAGAAATTAAATTTAAATAAATTACAATGTGTTTAAGAGATCACTATAATACATATAATTGGTCACTCTTAAATCATTGTTATTGCCTAATACACTTTAGATCACTGTTATGTATTCATTTTAGTAACTAGAAATAACTAATTAAAGATTAAGATATCAATTTAACATGCTAACAAACTTTGGGGTTCATATTTAACAATCTGTTGTGCAACCACAACGTTTTCCTATTACCCGTTTTTAAATTGGCCACTTATACCAATTGTAAAAATGATTTAATTCCAATTCACATTTGTCCTGATGCTCTTCCTGAAGGTACTGGACTTCCCACCCCCTATGGGTGACGCTCACTCCGTTTGGGTTACACATAGCGTATGCGTATCATTTAAGTTGTCGTTTGGTGGAGGGTATAACAAGGTCACGCGGACTATATCTCCGACTTGATCTGTGGAGCCTCTTCATGGATTGATAGCAAGGACGTGTCATGGACGAGATCAGGCATCTCTGCTCCTATTGTTCGGCACGTTTCCGATGTCAGCGCGTAGCTGAATTGGCTATTAATGGTTGAATTTATTTGACTATTGTGTGCAGTACACTACGCGTGTGCAACACTAGTGTCTCTGGAGAGTTGGTGCCCCCAATGTTTCGGGAAGGTTCACTTCTTCGAATTCTGCTAAAAACTTTTGTACTTTAGAACTATTAGTTTATGGAAAAAAGATATGAAAGTTCATAAACAATGTTGCCAATACGCTGACATTCAGAAGAGGAATTTACGTTGAAATAAACAGAGAAATAATTTCTCAGTATGAAGTTTACTTTACTCAACCAACCACTCATACAGTTTGCAGACATTAATGCTAAGAACGTTTAAGGTAAGAAATGAGAGCTTGAGTATATCCGGCAAGAACTCACTACGCCTTAAACATTTCCACCATCTATGTCTCGCTCAGACAATTAAATGGGTTAAAAGTATGAGAAAATAATCTCTCTTTCAGATGTCTCATGGGATGCTATACATGGATTTCATGAGAGGCATGCAAATGAAGAGAAAGTGGGGCTGACCTGAATATCCTGATGTTGTGCACGATAAAGTAGGGTGTCCAGCAGATGATGAAGCTGGCGATGATGCAGACGGTGAGCTTGAGCGTCTTGATCTTGGCTCTGGGGATGGTCGAAGCGGCATTGAAGGACCTCCTCAGGCGGATGGTGGGTGGGGTCCCTCAGTACCCCGCCCCCGCCCTGTTCTCCTGGCCGGCCGCCCACACGGTCTTCAGCACGTTGATGTAGCAGTAGCTGATGCAGCCCGCCGGGATGATGAGGATGTAGAAGGTGAGCCACATGAAGTACACCTTGCGCTGCCACGCGGACGTGTACCCCGGCTCACGCACTCGTACCGGATGCGGCCCGTCTCGGTGATGCCGTTCTCCTTCTAGCAAAATAAAGAAGTCAGGGTTATTATATGGTGCATGGATCATAAGCGTATCATTAGTCAATTTAAGCGGTACAATTTTCAATTACTTGTTAAGTTGTTTGAGTATAAAATTTCGATTCTGATGGTGTCAAAAATGGAAAGGACGTCAAAGTGATAATGTCAGGGTTTTTTTGTCACTTACTTGTATTACTTGGTATTTTATAATAAAATGTATTCAGTCAGTCACCATGGAACCCTTTTTTGATTAACAATATTTTTTTTTGTTCTAATGCAGCTGGCAAACACTTAGACAATTGTCTTGGATGCCTTAAAAAAGCGCTCAGAAGTTACTCATTAGCATCTTGCTTACGGACGCGTAGTAACAATACCTCTGCAACGCTCTACGATCCTGTTAGAGTCGGAATTCGTTTTAAAGTGATTCCAAATCACTACAAACATCCATGATCCATGGCACCGCCGAGACACGAACCCGAAACAGTGATACCGAGCACTAGAGCGCTGGCCACTCCGGACATTTGATTAATAATATACAGGAGTGGATTAAAATTTATGATCTTAATTCAAATGAGTAATGGATGACATCTAAACAAGCAGTTTGTTTATACAATACATGGTTGTAACGCACGCTTTTAATCTTTAGTAAGTAGCAGTTACTGTCTAATGAAGCAAGAAAACCATAAACGGCAGAGAATATCATACATTAATTTCTTCTTCATTGGCCCAACAGCTCCATCGTGAGTCAAGGCCATCTACATATTTGCAGATTTTCGAGACAGAATATATTCTTTTCGGGGTAGGGATATCCACATTACTACGTCCAACTATCTGAATTCATATCAGACCACGACCTACGTTTAAAGTTGATTCCGAACCTCTACAAATATCCCTGTCACCGCCAAGACACGTACCCGAAGCCCGTGGCATAGATTTCCAGGGTGCTAGTCATTCGGCCATCAAGCACCATTATACATTTTATTGATTCAAATTATAATATTTATGGAAAAAATGACAAAAACTGCTCAAAAGACCAACCACCAGTAAAGAGTGGCACACACTTCAAAAATAAAAGAATTTCCTTGGAGATCAGTGTCTGCAACAACAATTTCGTCAACAAGGTATTCGTCAAAGTTTATGGGTCGTAAAATATCCATTTATTCATGACCTTTAGAAAAACGTGAATAAAAGAATAAGTGTTCAATGTTAGTGCACATGTTGTTAGAAAACCCTTCCAGTACTACCTTAGTGTAATCATAAACATTCTCGTCCACTGTAGCATACATTAAAGGTATGTCCACCGTTTCCTGATTTGTATAAATGGCCATCATTTCCGGTGTTTAAGTTAGAGATGAGGGTGTAGGGCAAATCAACCGTTTTATGTGTTTAAAGATAGCACAACATAACGACTCACTGCTTGTGTTACGCCCATGGTTTCATTGCAAAATGGAAATTGTAAAGAAAAAAAAAAAATCAATGAAACTGAGCGCAAATCTAAATTATTAAAATTTAATGTAATATATTTTCTAAACAGAAATATATTACTTGAAATTTTAATAATTTAGATTTGCGCTCAGTTTTATTGATTTTTTTTTTTCTTTTGAAGTTATTCTAGAAAAATTTCGAGAATAACATATTTGAGTATTGACAAAAAGTGTGAAAAAAAAAGAAATCAAAGGATTTATTTATTGGTACGCCCAAAAAAAATTACCTACAAAAATCTCTTGTTTAAAACAAATACATTTAAAAAAATCAGTATTGGATGTGTATTAATATTAACTAAAGCAATTTATAAGGTCACTTCGTATTTTCCAAGATCCTTTGTTTCATAAAAATAAGTAACAGCATCAAAAATATAAATTTTTTTTTGATATTGCAATTAAAGCATAAAATAATGATATTTGCTTTCTTCTGAATAGATAAAACTGATTCATACAGAAAAGAAGAATAAAAAAAAAAGCAGGTGCAAAACTGTATTCCTTGGCAATATTTTTTCAGCTGCAGCTGAAAACTGGCCAACATTTTTTATTCCATTTTTTCAAAACCAATTAGTATAACATTACAACAGAAATATTTCTCTTAATTTATGCATTTGATGTACATTATATCAGAATACGAATAAATACAAAAATTTTAATGAAGTTGTGCTAATATTATCAACGTAGAGATCAATAATATTTTATAATATACAAAATATATTTTTTACATCGATTTCTTTAAATACAACAGCAAATTAAAAAATATCGCTTTATGTATTTATTAAAATTCATAAACAATTTCCATGTATTAAAAAATATATTTGATATATTCATAAATAACAAACGCAATTTATGGATTAATTTATTTTTCAAAATATATCTCTGAAAAGTGTTTGCATTTTACGTTGTAAATTTTAATGGAAATATTGCCTTCTGATGAAGATTAATGGGAATATAGTAGAAGAAATAAGAGAAAAGAACTCCATTATTTATTTTTATGATATTTCGAGTATCTGTTACATATTTATGCAAAGAAAACTTTCAAATTTTTAAAGTAAAATATAGTTAATTCTCCTTTATTTTTTGTAACTGCTTTTAAATATGTTATATGGCGTAACATCATTCTTACAAATACAAATTCATAATGTTAAATCAACAATCTTGCTTTCTATTTGAAGTGAAATAATCTTTTATGCCATATGATTGAAACGCTTTGATGTAATCATATAAAAGATTTTGTAAAGCACATGAAATAAAAGGAAGAATTATTGCTTAAAACTTATTTTATTTGTTTATGTTTAATGTCTGCTTCACATCACTAAGATCAAATGGCATTAATATTTAAAACTTCAAAAGTATTATTGGTATAAAAGAATTAAAAGCAATATACTATCAAGTGGCATTAATATTAAAATACAAATTTACAAATATAAATACGAAGTTACTATATGAAGTGCAAATCCATTAGGGCATGACAAATTTGTCAAAGATAGAGTGCATCCAAAATGAATGAAAGGAATTTGGTTATACTGAAGATTGATTGTCAAGCCAAGTTTTGCAAAGTGCAAAAATAACGTGAAGCTTTTGTATGTTATTTTTCCTATGTCATTCTTTGATGTTTCTTCAAATATTCATTTGTAGTTTTGAATGAAACGGAAAATATATTCTGTAACCTGTCTGGTAACCATGACAACATTTCATTTCACCAATTTGTATTTACTGTAGCGTAAGATTTAGAAGTACTTGTGTTTCTATCTATGTTATAATAAATATATTTTCATAAATTCTTTATTTAAAACTAAAAGACAGATTATGAGCTTCTTAAGAGGCCTTACGTATCCATAAATCAATGACAAACTATGCAAAAAAAAAAAAAAAATACAAAAACCTTGCACTCATTTTTTTTTGTGAGCTATAGATGGATTTCCTTTACGATTGAATACTACGATATTGAAACGTTTTAATTTTGCTTATAAATTTTATTATATTAGATAATATAAATCTGAAATATATTATTAGCGCCACTATGTGTGAAGTTTAACAAAGTTAGTGTATTTTGGGGGCTTCATGGGTGATGATGGGCACTCATAATTCAAAAACCCATGATATGTCCATGACATAACATAATTATTTTTTTCCTTCTCGATTTCTTTTAGTGATGATATGTCCAAAGATTTTAAACATGGAATTAATAAATATAGTTTTAATTTAATTTATAGTTGGATCATTATGGTCACGGTGACTATCGTTCTGGCACTCGGTGCTACAGGTTTTGGATTCGAGTCCTGGTAATTTGTAGTGGTTCGAAATACACTTTAAACCGTACGTCCCCGTATAATATGATTGTAGAAGTTTGTGTTAAGGCCAGACATCACGAGTCCGTAAAAAAGGAAATATCTGTCTCGTAATCTGCCAACAGGCAGACGATCTTGGCCCACTATGGGACTGTTGCACCAATGATGAAGAAAAAGAAGTATATGTTTGCTTCAGTTAAAAAAGTTTATTTCTGATAATTAGGATGGAGGATCAGTGTTTTTAAATTAAAAAACGTTTACAAAAACATTTCTATTATAATGTACATGAATCGATTCATTTTATTCTAGATTTTCTTTACTAGTATAGATTTTTATTAAATTTAAGGATAATAAAATCTAACCATTAATAACACATTTTTTTTTGTCCTTTGCGTAACTTGAATAAATAGGTGTCATTTATTACATCACCTTAGCAACTGTCATTATAGACATTTTGAATAAATAATTGGGAGCATTTTCATAGCGTGCGAAGTGAATTCATAAGAGAAGTAACAAAGAAACATATTTAATTGCTCAAAGGCATTTGCGTGTCTACACAAAATTTCATGCTTTGATGGAAAAGGCATGGCGGAAATTGGCTGTCATCATTTCAGATTTTATGTGTTCCTTCTTAGCAGTGATACGCCTTTGAAGTACATAAGTTCATACTATAGTAAATACGGCAGATGGTATTTACTATAGTATGTCGTAACAGGAGACCAGATTCTTTGAGATACAACAAACTTCTGTTCTGTAGAATGTCTGATGCCTTAATTAAGTAATATAAAAGTATAATTTTATAAACATTTTATTTAAAGAAATAAAATTAAAACCAATACTATCATTTAACTTTAATAACTAATTTACAAATACATCTGTTGATAAGACCAATATAGCTTCAATTGAATTTCTCTATATAAACAATATTTTTGATGTTTTCCAATCCTGCACTTTAATTACTCAGTTAAATATCAGTATATTTTTTAAATAAAATGTTAACTAAATTTCTTGTTCTTCATTGGCGCAGCAGCTTTAATGGTGGGCCAAGGCCATCTGACTACTTGCAGATGTTAATAAAATTTAAGAAAATAAAATCATTACGAATTCGTCTGTCTCCATTTGTTTAATTTTAAAATGTTTCAAGAATAAATATATATACGGTTTATATTTATTAAATATTGCAGTATAGGAATTTAAAATTTCTGAATATCGAGACCAAATATTAATGTTTCATATATCTAGTAAATTTAAAAGTATGACGTGCGATAAAAATTAATAAAATCGATACATTACAACTTTACAAACTTATCTTTTTTCTTTCTTTCTTAATATTCTTTCAGAAAAAATTGACAATGTTTGGACTGATGGATTACTATATAAATTCAACTTTTCTCCTCACTTGATTAAACTTATTCGTTCCTATCTTACTCATAGAACTTTTACTGCTAAAGTAAACAAAACTCGCACTTCTATTAAAAATATTATGGTTGGTACTCCATAAGCTAGTAAACTTTTCACTTCTTTTCTCTATTTTATTGCTTACATCCCAACTAATACTAAATTCTTAACTGCTATCTACGCTGATGATATTGCAGTCCTTTGCAAAAATAAAAACACTAAATTTTTAGCTATCACCCTTACTATTCACCTTAAAGTTCTCAATAACTGGTTCAATAAATGTAAAATTTCTTTAAATATAAATGAGACTGAAACTATTATCATCTCTATTGGAAATAAACTTAAAACCCTGCATTAAAGATCAACAATAATATTATCCCTTGGAATAGTCAAATTAAATATTTAGCAGTTATTCTGGATCAGCATTTAACTTGGAAACAACATTTTCTGTACACTAAAACTAAATTTCGTATTGGCTTCAGAAAATTCTACCATGTCCATGACAAGATTCTTTTTTATACTTCTATGCTTCTCCCATTTCTCACGTACGCTGGCCCAGTCTGGTCCTATGCAACTAAATCTAACTTAAAAATGCTTGAAACTTTACAAAATATCACTATATCACTAATATCACTAAAAAAATCAACATACAAAAAATAAGCTTATTATAACAAATTTACTTTTACAAATAATTTAAATATATAAATCTAGTTTTATTAACTATATAAAAATGTAGTTAAGATTTTTGTAACTTTTTAAATTTTTTTTATTGAATTATATATAAACTAAACTGGCGAAATCGTATTTTCCAAATAAACGTCATTAAATTTAAGTGACATAAAATTCAACTCTGTTCCAGAAGTAAATTGTGACTTTTGTTCCTTGTTAATCCTTCAACCAGTTGATTAATCTATGAAACATAAGTTATGTTAAAAATAGTCATCCATTTTCCACTATTCTACATTCAAGATTTTTAGTGTTTTTTTGTTCTGTTAAATGTTCTTTTTGGAGCCGAACAAAGTTGCAAAAGTATCGGAAAAGAGAACCCATTGATGAAGTGGCTTTATTCCAGACTTTTCTTACAGTTACAGTTAGTCTCTTTTAGCTCTACCTTTCATACGTAAAAAGAAAATGGAAGGAAAAGAGATGACGATCTCCGCAAAGTAAATCTTCGAACGGTCGAGGAAAAGATCTTGACCAATCATTTATCATCTGAGGCTCACCGATTGATAGATATATTTCGCCAACCGATAACTTTCTGTCAGAGTATAGTTGGTAGCGAATGGCAGCAGTATAAATTCTCGAGAATAACGTCTCCATTCTGTTTAAAAATTCTAAGCCAAGATTCTTTTTTGAGATATTTATCTTAAAAAAAATATGGTTGCGTTTATTTATTATTTTAAAAATCTGTCAAAGTGAGATTAGAGTTCTTTAAAAGCCCCATTGCTGTTTATTATTTAAATTAAAATGTATTATATTTTATAATACGTTAGAAGAATTCGTTATTTTCGAAGAAATAAACGTTATTCGGATATAAAATTCCTTATTAAACCTATGGCTCTTAAACTTTGATTGTGGCAAGATCCGATGAGGCCTCTTTGGGTATATTTGAACGGAATATTTTAAGGACTATTCTTGGAGGTGTTAAGGAAAGTGATTGTTGAAGAATACGGTACAATGCAGTAATTTATAAATGCTATAAAGACCCAGATATTATAAAGTTTATTAAGATGAATAGATTAATCTGGGCAGCTCATGTATTTAGAATAAATGATTTGAACCCTGTAAAAGGCTCGTTTCGGCAAAGCCTCGGGGTCAAAATGGAAGGGGACGACCTATGTTGTGATGGATAGACGCAGTTGAGAGGAGATGAGAAGGATTTTGAAGCTAGGGGTTAAGAATTGTAGGACCATTGTTATCCAGAGGAATGCATGAAAATCTCTCCAAAGGAAAGCTTTGTCCCACTATGGGCTGTCGTGAAATGGATATGATGATGAGAATATGATAAAAATATTTTAACTTATATTTTGTGTTTATAAAAGAATTGTAATAAAACTAAATTATCTTACAAATTTCAATTAATTCGTTTACTGGAATTGAAAAGATTAATGATAGCCCTTTATTATATAATCTGCCATATATTTCTTTCTATAAAATATTGGATGTTTTATACTATGAGTAAAAAATGAATTTTTAAGCACTTAATTATGAAAATAATCATTAAATCCGTAATTACAGCAGTTTATTACCTGAAAAAGCACTATTATGCATGGTCAAATACTTCAAAATTTTTTGTCGATATCCTATGCATGTTAACTGTAGTAAAAATAAAAGTATCGATTTGACTCTTCGAAATGTTCATAAAGAATTCTGCAAAAAAATTCATTCCATTTTCCCCACCACTTTGAATGATGTGAAAAATGATTACCAAAGAGTTAAGTACTTTTTTTGCGTGAGTTTTTTACCCTTTGTCCCTTTTTTTTTTTTGTCAGATTATGAAATGCTGTTTATTTTCAATCCGTCATCAACGTAAATGGAATTCTTTTGGAATTTTCTCAAATACTTCGGTAGGGTAACAATATCTTAAAGCTTACTTGTGTAATAGGTTTTTTTGCAATGAAATCTTCCGATTGTTTTTAAAGAATTTCATTCTAAATAAAAATTGAAAATGGTTTATTTTTTTAGAAATTAATACAGTGTATAACCTTTTGCAAAGAAAATTATTTTGAAGCACTTTGTAGGGAAAATAGATAATTTTCCCTATCAAAGATTTTAGATTATCCCTATTAAAGATTATAACTATTATTTTCCCTATTAAAGATTTTAATTTGTATATATTGGAAAACTATAATCTTATATAAATTATACAATATGACAAAAATATTATAATTCGTGCATATTGAAAAATCAGTTTATTCATAACTAGTCAATGAAGTACATTGAAAATAATCCGGGTTTATTTAAATCTTTCAAAAAATCTTATAAAAAAAAAAAGATTAAAATTTATTGGAAATCCAAAATTGTAACTAATTTTTTAATGATTTACTTCAAAAAAATACAGTATAAAAATTTTTATCTTTCACTTTTCAGAATAAAGAAAAAAAAATGTGTAACCAAATTAAGATTAGTAGTAAATTAGATACTTCTTACAAAAACATTTATGCTGTTTTGAAAGAGTAGTTAAAAATTAAATGAGTTCATGAATTTTCATTTGAAAAACAAAAATTTTCATTTTCCCTTGAAAGAAAATTATAAAATTAATTATGTGCAAATATGTAGACATTTTTTGAAAGGAAAAAAAATGCTACAAAAACACATAATCATGTTGAACCAGTTTGATAAATAAAGAAAATGAACTAAAAAAAATATTTTATGAATATTAACAATATCCTAATTTTGATTATTATTAGAAAGATGATGTGCTGTACTTGTTAATTTTTTTTCAAATTTATGATACGATAATTAACTTTACTTTGTTCCTTATTGTGTCAAGTGTTTAATCTGAAAATGTTTAGCATCTAGTTAGTGTTCCAGAGAGTAATTCATTTTTTTTAGAATAATAAAGAATGATAGTAAAATTAAAATTAAACATTTCAATATTATTTTTCATTAGACGCGATCGTTTTCATAAAGTAATAGTATCATAAGTAGTTATAATAAAATACAGAACAAATATTTTCCATTGCTTTAAAAACTTATTTTTTTAACATAGAAAACAATTTTAAATAAGTTACTCATATTAATAACGTAAGAAAAATTATAATTATAAAATTTAATAGTGCCATGATAAAGTCGTTAGACATTGATTTTTTATAGTGCAACACAAAAATAGTTTTTCTGTTTATACTTTCAAAGTTGTTTAAATAAACGTAATGTTTTAGTGTTATTTGTTCAACGCTTGTTTTATTAAATGAAAATTATAATGTCTGCATAGTCTGTTTACATTTAAAACATGTTTTTGCATCCTATTATAATAATAGATCCATAATAACTGCGTTAATAAATTCATATCATACTGAGTTACCCAAAACTGTGAGTCAAATATAAGATTCGTTTGACTTTGAACGTCACTGGCTTAAATTAAGCAATTTTCCACCAGGTGTATCCTTTATAAATTGCAATTAGCACTGAGTGAATGCGGAATTCTGCTTTTTCACAGGATTGCCTAGCTTAAAAATATTTTAAAACTAACACGAAATTCCGTTGCAGGAAAAAGCATCACAAAAACTTCGGTATACGCATTTACTATACGTTTATAACATATTTTCGAACTATCTTTCCTTTGTGAAATACTTTAACTAAAAAAGTATGTTAGTCCGAATGAAATACACGTTTGACAAATCAAATTCAACTTTCATATGCAACATTTGTATACGACGCATACCATTATGCATATGCGCATGCGCACATGCTTGTACATACACATGCGAAGCATATCCATACGTATACAAACACACAAAAATGCATATGGGCATGCATGCATGCATACATAGATGTACGGGCGCATATATGCACACAAACACATTCATATACACACGCTCACATAGATACACATATATACATAAGTGCACATGCATGCAGTCACTCATCCGAATGCAGATACATATACACACACAAACTGAAATGCAACTGCTCAAGGGTGTACATCATTAATACCAGTACCATCTCCCATACCAGTACATCCTTACTCATAGAGAAATGCATATGTAGACTTACATATGCATAAAAGACTTTATAAATATATACATATACAAGTATTAACCTGCTTATTTCCGACGAGTCCAGGTTTAGTTTGCAGTCTGATTCACGCCGGACTTTCATATGGAGAGCGCCAGGTACTCGTTACCACTGCAAGAGAACACCATTGAACGACACCGTTACGATGGTGGAGGATGGCTCCTTTGGGGAGGAATTATTCTTGGTTCCAGAACTGACCTGCATGTTTAGAGTGTAACGATGACAGGCCACATCTATCGGGATATCATTCTGGAACAACATGTACGTTTGAAACTTCGGGGCGCCATGGGTGCTGAATTTCTGTTTATGGATGACAACCCCCGTCCTCACCGTGCAAACATTGTAGACGAATGCCTTCAATTGAGGATATCACCCGTATGGATTGGCCAGCATACTCACCGGACTTGAATCTAATAGAGCATGTGCGGGATAGGCTTGTCCGACGAATTGCAGCCCGTCAACCCTCCCCCTGTCAACCGGAACTTCGAGGGCATTGTTTGATGAGTGGTGTAATATTCCTCAAGATCAGATTGATAATTTGATACTCAGCATGATTAGGCGTTGTAAGGCCTGTATTGCATCGTCCGGAAGACATACTCCATATTAACCATCATATACTGTTTTTTTGTAAATGGGTTCTTTTTGAAATTTGCTCCAGTGAGTAAAAATCGCAATTTTTATTAATTATGTCAAACATATAGCATATTTTTTGCTCTTTAACTTTTTGTTTAATAAATAGACTTTACAAATAAGTCAAATTTGTTTTGATTCTGTCTCCTTCTTTGCCTGAACTTCATTATCCTTAATTTATGGACATAAGTGTAGAATAAAAATACTGCAAATCGTAGTATTACATTTTGACATAAAGTAAACTATGGTTTAATTTTAAAGGATAGATATATAATTACCGGAATAATTAAAATTTCTGTATTATACTGAATTATTTCATTTAATGTTAATAGCAATTGATTATAATTACAACATACTTATTTTACATTATTTATAAATAGTTGATCGTATGATAATAATTATATATTAATAGACGAACTTATCATTCTAACTCAGTTTGAAAGATTCAATCAATTTATAATCAAGATACAGAAAGATTCATAAATTTTATGAATAAATAAATTTTCGTTTAAACTATGTGTCACATATTAATGGCTTAATTACTAAGTTAATATGTGTGTCAAAAATTAAATTAGCTAAAAATAATTTTCATTCTTTTTAAAATTGCCGAGGGTTAATAAAATATAATTTACGAAATTATATAGATTCCGTGACTCAAGAATTTACACGTTAAGTAATTTTAATTTAATTTAAAGAACTCGAACTTCCTAAATCTTTTATTTAGTGAAAAGAATTTTAAGTAATTAAGACTTAACTTCAATCCGTGCAATTGTGTAATCATTTTCAACTAAGTAATTCAATGAATTTCAAATAGCAAGTAGAACTGCAAAAAAAAAAAAAAAAAAAAAAAAAAAAAAAAAAAATAGAAGCCTCGGTAGAAAGAATTTAATAGATTCAATTTCAATCCAGTTTTTCAATTTAAACGTAACGATTCTATACTTAAACTAAAAAGTAGTGGATGGATTTCTTCCACCGTTCTAGACGGCATCTCTTTTAATTGAATGCTTTATTAGAAACTTTTAATGAAAAGAAATAAATGCCATTGTATAAAGTTCAGCGGATGTAAAGGAATGCTGATAGATCAAGACAAGTAGAGAAAAAAAGCCCAGATTGGAGTCTCTCTCGAGTCAAGCATCGTTAACTTAATGAAATTGTGCCAAACGTAAAAGAATGGACCCAATGCAAAGCGGAGGGAAAAATTCCCTGAAACTCAATTGTTCCCTTTACCTTAAGACTTCTATCCGATTGGAAAAGTGACTTTTAAAGAGATTGAGTTGGCCTTCTGCTATTTTTTCCCCTCTTCTAATCTCATAGAAACCGCGGGATTCGTCACGGATTGGGAGAATAGGGTTGCTGCTATTTTATTTGTAAAAAAATGCATTATGGGGATTTTTTTTTCCCTCTAGGAAGGAAATGAGATAGATAAAGAGTAAGGGTTTCAACACAATACAGATGGGGGAAAATTCTGATGAAAGGTTTGAATTGTTAAAAGAAAATAACTACCTCAGAATGATATACAGTATTCAGTTTTGTTTTTTTTACAATTCCTTCTATTGGCTCACACCCCTGTATATATCTTGTTCCAATTTTCAATCGTTTATAAAATACTTTTTATTCGTCTATTCAAGTTCAAATACATTTTTAAAACTTGTAGTGGATGGCACTCGATGTTAATACAGTTTTTTCAAATATTAATTCAGTAATTTAATTCAATTAATTAATTTTAGGTTTTTTTTGATTTAAGTTGCATATAGATGGCGCCAGATAAACTTAAAAAATGAATGAAAATTATTTATAAAGGTCTTTCTGTAATAAAGTGAAAAAAAAAGCTGGAATTGACTTTAATTTTTTTTATTTTTTTTTTTTTTATTACTTGTTTCTTGTACAGGTCTAATTCTACCAATGCTGTTTGAAAGAAATGATAATATTTAAAGAGATTTTAATTTGTTTTCGATAATCATTTTTTGCTGATTAATTATTGGAGTTACCTATTTTTTATATAAGTATAACTATTTTTTTTATATAATATAGGACTTCTAATTTGTTTTAAATTCAATGCGTTTTTTTAGTTTAACAATTTATGTACATACATGTGATTACACAATAAATTCATTTTATAACAAAATTAAAGCCAGTTCCTTTACTATTCTTTTTAAGTTGATATTTGGTCGGGATAATTTGTCATTAATTATTGAAAACACGTATTTTTTATTTTAATATGACTGTTAGCCAATATAGGACTTCTAACTTTAACTAATAACTTTTGTAATCATTAGTATATTCTCAAAAATGCGGTATCCCTAAAAATGATTTGAAAGAAATTAATATATGGTGCAATGATTTAAAAAACAATTAATTTGAAATATATTATACTATGATTAATTTAATTAATTTTAATAACAAGTGCATTATAATTATAACATTACTTTAACTTCACATTTTTTATAAATAGTTGATCGTATGATAGAATAATAGCTTCCTCTACTAATAATTCAGTTTGAAAAATTCAAACAGTTTATAAGCATGGTTTCATGGTACAAAGAAATTCATACAATTTTATGAATGCATAAATTTTCATTTACCAAATTTATCAAACATTATTGGTTTAATTATCACATTAATATGCGTATGAAAATTAAATTCATTAAAAATAATATTCATTCGAAAATTTACATTTAAGATGTTTATAAAAGTTAATAAAATATAATTTACGAAATTTTACAATTCCGAGAAATAAGTAACACGTTAGGTAATTTTAATTTAATTTAAACTACTCGAATGTATTAAACCTTTTATATAGTGAGAAGAATTTTAAGTAATTAAGAGTTAACTTCAATCCGTGCAATTGTGTAATCATTTTCAACTGAGTAATTCAATGAATTTCGAATAGCAAGTAGAACTGTTTAAAAAACTAGAAGCTTCAGTAGAAAGAATTTAATAGATTCAATTTCAATCCAGTTTTTCAATTTAAACGTAACTATCTATATTTAAACTAAAAAGTAGAGGATGGATTTCTTCCACCGTTCTAGATGGCATTTCTTTTAATTGAATGCTTTATTAGAAACTTTTAATGAAAAGAAATAATGCCACTGTATAAAGTTCAGCGAATGTAAAGGAATGCTGATAGATCAAGACAAGTAGGGGGAAAAAAGAAGCCCAGATTGGAGTCTCTCTCGAGTCAAGCATCGTTAACTTAATGAAATTGTGCCAAACGTAAAAGAATGGACCCAATGCAAAGCGGAGGGAAAAATTCCCTGAAACTCAATTGTTCCCTTTACCTTAAGACTTCTATCCGATTGGAAAAGTGACTCTTAAAGAGATTGAGTTGGCTTCTGCTATTTTTTTTCTCCTCTTCTAATCTCATAGAAACCGCGGGATTCGTCACGGATTGGGAGAATAGGGTTGCTGTTTTGTTTCTAAAAATGCATTATGGGGATTTTTTTCCTACAGGAAGGAAATGAGATAGATAAAGAGTAAGGGTTTCAACACAATACAGATGGTGAAAAAAAAATCTGATGAAAGGTTTGATTGTTAAAAGAAAATAATTACCTCAGAATGATATACAGTATTCGCCTTTTTTTTTTTTTCTTGTACAGTTCTAATTCTACCAATGCAGTTTTTGAAATGATAGTATTTAAAGAGATTTTAATTTGCTTTTGATAAGCGTTTTTAATTTATTAATTATTGGATATATTATTTTGAATATGACAGTTAGACCAATATAGGAGTTGTTTTAAATTCCATGCATCTTTTTAAAATTAACTATTTATATGGATTAATTATGATTACTTATTGCTGTTTACATTATTTATAATGGAAAATAAGTGTGAAAGCAATTGTTTATATTATTCTTTTGAATAATATTATTTATATATTAATAGGCAAAACTTTTATTATAATTCAGTTTGAAAGATTGAGTCAGTTTATATGCACAGTTTCATGGTACAAAGAAATTCAATTTTACGAATAAATAAATATTAGTTACAAATTTGTCAAACATTAATACTTTCAGGAATTTAATAATGATACACATATTAAAGAGGTGATTAAAATATTTTTATTAAAACATTTTCTTTCGTAAAATTGCATTTTAAGATATTCATAAAAAGTAGTAAAATACAATTTACGAAATTATATAGATTCCGAGACGTAAGAAGTAACACGTTAGGTAATTTTAAATTAATTTAAAGTACTCGAATGGATTGAATCTTTTATTTAGTGAGAAGAATTTTAAGTAATTAAGACTTAACTTCAATCGGTGCAATTGTGTAATCATTTTCAACTGAGTAATTCAATGAATTTCAAATAGCAAGTACAACTATATAAAAACTAGAAGCTTCAGTAGAAAGAATTTAATAGATTCCATTTCAATAAAGTTTTTCAATTTAAACGTAACTATACTTAAACTAAAAAGTAGAGGATGGATTTCTTCCACCGTTGAAGACGGCATCTTTCTTTTAATTGAATGCTTTATTAGAAACTTTTAATGAAAAGAAATAATGCCACTGTATAAAGTTCAGCGGAATGTAAAGGAATGCTGATAGATCAAGACAAGTAGGGGGAAAAAAGAAGCCCAGATTGGAGTCTCTCTCGAGTCAAGCATCGTTAACTTAATGAAATTGTGCCAAACGTAAAAAGAATGGACCGATGCAAAGCGGAGGGAAAAATTCCCTGAAACTCAATTGTTCCCTTTACCTTAAGACTTCTATCCGATTGGAAAAGTGACTTTTAAAGAGATTGAGTTGGCCTTCTGGTATTTTTTTTCCCTTCTAATCTCATAGAAACCGCGGGATTCGTCACGGATTGGGAGAATAGGGTTGCTGTTTTTTTTTTAAAAAATGCATTATGGGGATTTTTTTTTTCCCTCTAGGAAGGAAATGAGATAGATAAAGAGTAAGGGTTTCAACACAATACAGATGGGGAAAAATCATAATGAAAGGTTTGATTGTTAAAAGAAAATACTTACCTCAGAATGGTATACAGTATTCGCCTTTTTTTTTTTTTTTTTTTCTTTTGTAGTTCTAATTCTACCAATGCAGTTTTGAATAAAATGATGATATTTTAATTTGATATTTTAAGTAGGAAAAAATAATATTTAACTTCAGATACCAGTCTCTTTATTTTATTTTTAGCTTTTTATTTAATGTAATCAAATTAAAGGATAATAAAAAAATTCAGTTCTTATTAACAGTTTCAAACATCACGTTTTTAGTTTATTTACTATTGGAGACGCGTATTTTTCTTTTTTTGCTACATATGGCTGTTAGCCAATATAAGATTTCTAATTTGTTTTTAAATTTGATTATTTTTTAATTTAACTATTTATATACATGCATTTGATGACGCAATAAATTCCTTTTATTACAAAATTATTGGCAGTTTGTTTAACATTTTTTAAAGATTTATAATTAATCCAGGATCATTTGCTCTGCTGCATTATATCTACAAGAAAGATGGATATTAATACATTTAGAAAAGATTTTCTATAGTAGTAATCCCTCATTTACGTGTGTCGTTAACAAAATCGTGAAATATCAACTGAAATTCTGAATATTTCCTTCAAGATTGTCCTAATCAAGCCTCTGAGTACTAGCATATCAAAGCAACGACTGTAGCACACACCATAAGTGTTAATCGAACTTTTTATTTCTGACATTACAGCTGATTCGCATAACTGAAAAGTTAACAGAATAACTTATATTGGCTAAATACAAAACTACTATATTTTATTTTACACTGTTTTAATTTTACATCAGTATTTATATATATTTTTATGGTAATTATATATAAAAGTAATATTATTAAAAAATTTGAGAAACATCAACTAAAATCCTGAATATTCCATTTGAGACTGTCATAATCACGCCCCCTTGACATATCAAAGCAATAAATGTTGCATACACCATAAGCGGTAATAAAACATTTTATTTTTTAATATTTTATTTGATCCACATTCCGGAAAGATTAGCAGAATCAGTTATGTGGACTAAATACAAAACCATTTTTTCAATTTTGCATTGTTTCATTTTTTTAATCATGTTCTCTCTCTATATATATTTTATATTAATTATATAAAAAAGTAATTTTTTTCAAAGAACAATTCTCAGTCAATAAACATCTTATAGAAGAACACAGAAAATGCCCAGAATTTTATTAATTAATTTATATTTTTAAAATTAATTATTATTAAAATGTAACGGAATAACTTATATTGACTAAATACAAAACTATTATTTTCTATTTTACAATGTTTCATTTTTTCATCCTGTTCTGTATATATTTTTTATAGTAATTATATAAAAAAAGTAATTTTAGTTTTAAATAATTCTCAGTTAATAAACATCTTTTAGAAAAACAAAGTAAAAGCACAGCATTTCATTAATTAATTATTAATAAAATTAAATTACTTAATATATTACTATATATATACATACTAATTAATAAAAATGTATTAAAAATAAATAAAAAGCAATTAATGATTCCATAAAATCTAAGCTGCATTAAAATTTTGTTCTTATTGTTTTTTGATAACATTTATTCTAGACTTATTAAAGTATATATATATGTATACATATTTAACGAGAAACTGGAGATTTCCTACTATCTTTATCTTTTTGGAAAAAATATTTCATAATGCAGTCACACAAAAAAAGAAAAAAAAATACACATCATCCTTTTTAACTTTTGTAATTATTATATTTCCACAAAAGCGGTCCAAAAGTCCCTAAAATGACTCGAAGGGAATTAATTTATGGTGCAATGCCTTAAAAACAAATTAACTATTAACTTGAAATGTAATGGTTATGGTACGCTAAATTTTTAGCGCAATGGATTTATCTTAATGGATTTAGTATAGAAAATTTTACTTTTACAGAGATCTGATTAAAAAAATAAACCAGACTTTCCCAATGTAATGGACAACATTTTGAGTACTAATTAATAATTATTTAAACTTTTTCACCAGTCGAAAAACATTTGTTTACAATATAAAAGCACTAATATTAAATATAAAATAGCATTATGAATAAAAGGTTGAATTATAATATTTTTTTATCGGTTGAAATTTTGTCTATCATGATGCACATTTTTTGTTAAATTACTATTAAAAGTTTAAAATATACAAGAAACGTTTATTGGGGAGTACATTTCTCGATTAAAACATTTCAGTAATTCTGATGAAATGTATATGAGTATATATTATATTTTATTCTAAACAAAAGTTGTAACGCCTTTGTTATTTTTAACGCTTTGTTTTGTAAACTCCTTTGTTATTTACGTGCTAATCTAGGAACAAACTTTATATATAATTAATATTTTAATGAAAGTTTGCAACTGCAGAAAATAATCTGCTTTAATTTAATAACGAAAAAAAAATTTAAAAGTAATATATTTTATTTAATTATTTTATTTGATAGACCATATCGTAGATTTTTTGATAGACTACTGGTATATGTATATAATTATGACTATGTATGTGACTTCAATCTACATAATTTTTTTTTTTTTTTTTATTTCTACGATAGTTATTGCCAGAAACATGATGCAATTTAAAATTTTTCTCAACAAAGTACATGCGATTGTTTACAGAATACATTAAAATGTGGTAACCTGTCTATATATCACCACATATGATATAAATGGGTGACAATACATTTTTAGATGCATTTACAAAATATCCTTATATAAAAAATATTTCAATTTTATGTTTAATTATTTTAAAAAACAAACTCATTATTAAAAAGCACATATTAAATTAATGTAATATCATGCATAGATTTTTTTTCTTTTTAATAATAGTATGTTATTTATTTTTTATTAAATAAAACGAAATGACCATAAAAATATATTGTTTAGAATTAATATAACTATCCATAAAATTTCAGTGATTACATTTAAAAACATACATCTTCAAATAATTCAATTTTTTTGTTACAAATCATTTCATTCTTGTTCTAAACTAACCGAGTAAATAAACTTCTACTTTAAAAAAAAATTATCTATTATCTGATGCCAAAACATATGTTAAAAAATAAAACTACATCAAAAATCTCTTTATTCTGCTGTCTTATTCATACAATCAGCAAATAAAAGCCTATTTAAAATTTGCATGAAAAGCACCTGCTATTCCTTTTTTCGAGCTGCATTCAAAAAACGTCAACTTCGAACATTCACAATTTCAGAAATCGTCTGCAATTCAATAAACCCACTCCTCCATGAAACGAACATGCTCAGCAAAACGTAGTAGGCACATTATTCTATTCAGGCTTAACCTTTTGTTATTATACGGCTATGGCTGAGTATTTATCAAATAAAATAACGCCATATGTTTTCTCGGTAGCATTTCTCGAATTTAAATCGAAGCTTTAAATCAGAAGTATTTAAAGTAGTCTTTGAACACATTTATGCATCTGCAGCAAGCGTTCAAGTTTTTGAAATAAAAGAACAAATAGTTTTTTTTCCTTATATTTAATTTTTTTTATTTATCTAGCTGAGTTAAAAGAAACATTAACCATTGAACGCGAATTTGAGGTGAAAAATCTTTTCTAGTGGTAGAGGTGTGGTTTGTAGCAAGTAACTTACCTTGAAGGAAAAAAAAAAAAATTACTTTTTTCTTTTTTTTTTTTTAGAGATGATGGTCTCTGTAGTATTTTTTTCAGCAAAGAATTATTTATCGAATAAGTAGATTAAATTTGTTGGAGACCTCAAAGTGGTGGTATCCGTTTTTTATAAAAATGTAGCACAAAAAGTAATCCCAACTGGTTAGAAGAAAAATATTCCAAGTAAAGAGATTGTGTCTGAATTTTTTTTTTTTTTTTTTTAGTGTGAGCTCTAAATCGATTGACACTTTTCATCGAAGATTTTGTTTATTTAATTACGTACTAATATGTATCAAACAGTATAATTTACCTATACCAAAAATTCTTGAAGATTTAAACTATCAAAAATAAATATTAATTATTTCCTTATAAAAACTGAAAAAAAATAATAAATAAAATGAATTATTTAATAGTTTTTAAATAAAAGAATTAATTATTGTTTTGAATTTTATATAACTATTCATAAATTACATTAATCTATCTCGGCGATTTCATTTAAAAACATACATCTTCAAATAATTCAGCTTTCAATTTTTTTCACAAATCGTTTCATTCTTGTTCTGAACTAACCGAGTCAATAAACGTCTACTTTAAAAGAAAATAATATTTTTTTCTATTATCTGATGCCAAAACATATGTTAAAAAATAAAACAACATCAAAACTCTCTTTATTCTGCTGTCTTATTCATACAATCAGCAAATAAAAGCCTATTTAAAATTTGCATGAAAAGCACCTGCTATTCCTTTTTCATCTGCATTCAAAAAACGTCAACTTCGAACATTCACAATTTCAGAAATCGTCTGCAATTCAATAAACCCACTCCTCCATGAAACGAACATGCTCAGCAAAACGTAATAGTAGGCACATTATTCTATTCAGGCTTAACCTTTTTTGCTATTCTACGGCTATGGCTGGGTATTTATCAAATAAAATAACGCCATATGTTTTCTCGATAGTATTTCCAGAATTTAAATCGAAGCTTTAAATCAGAAGTATTTAAAGTAGTCTTTGAACACATTGCATTAAGCGTTCAAGTGTTTGAAATAAAAGAACATCAAATGTTTTTTTCTTTTCCTATACATTTAATTTTTTTTTTATTTATCTAGCTGAGATGAAAGAAACGTTAACCATTGAACACGAATTTGTGGTGAAAAATCTTTTCTTGTGGTCGAGGTGTGGTCTGTAGCAATTTACTTATCTTGAAGGAAAAAAAAAATCACTTTTTTTCTTTTTTTTGAGATGATGGTCTCTGAATTTTTTTTTTTTTTCAGCAAAGAATTATTTATCGAATAAGTAGATTAAATTTGTTGGAGACCTCAAAGTGGTGGTATCCGTTTTTATAAAAATGTAGACAAAAAAGTAATCCCCAACTGGTTAGAAGAAAAAAATTTCCAAGTAAAGAGATTGTGTCTGAATATTTTTTTTTAGTGTGAGCTCTAAATCGATTGACACTTTTCATTGAAGATTTTGTTTATTTAATTACGTACTAATATGTGCCAAATAGTATCGATTACATGCACAACCAATTCTTGATGTTGTACTCTATCAAAACCAAATATTAATTATTTCTTATTAAAATGTGTAAACAATTTACCACATTTTTTAAAATTTATTTTTTAAAAATGTACAATAAATAAGTACCCATGTAAAGCAAAAATATATCAAATAAATTGAATCCCTCTTAAAAGTAGATATTTGCTTTCAATTTAAAATAGTGAAAAATCGTATTTTAATAATGCAAGTAATTATGTAATTTTCTAATAAGCATAAAAATATAAAAGGTAATTTTAAGAAGAAAGTAATTAATTAGTGGAAAAAGCGCAGACATAAGTACTGCATTTACATTTTCTCTAAATATTATGAACATCAAACACATTAAAAATGCTTTGTTGATATGAAAGGAACGACATAAAATCTAATAACAGTAAATACTCTTATTTTCGAAATGAACATGGGAAATGTTATTTATTCGTTTGATTATTAAAATACCATCACTTAAAAAGAAAAAAGATTATGTAATTTTATATAAAAATGGGAAATTTGGTATACAAACTGATGCATTTTTAAGTTGTAATTAGTTTAAAATGTTGTTAGTTTATTAAAACAGAATTTTTTTTTACTGCAATTTTTCGAACAGTTTAAATATCTCGACATATTTACTAAAGCAATAAAATTTTAGAGATATCTACTGAAGTGTGATTATTATGATATAATTTAAGTAATTAGGCAAGTCTTATACATTATTCAAAATAAAATGAGGTTAGATATAATTCAGTTTATTAAAATGAAAATTTTTACAGAAAACCTGCAGCTCCTTTGAGAACATTTTTTTCTCATTTAGAGGAAAAAATTCAATCAGAAAAATTGAAATAATTACCTTTACACCGTAAGTATGCAGAATAAATCAGGAGGGGAGAAAATAATTTCATTGGATTAGAAGATGATATATTAAAATGTGTATTTTTTACATTCTATTTGTATGCATGCTTTTTTTCTACATACTATGCAAATGTACAGTTTGTTCATTGCTTACTAGACCACTGTTGAGTTTCAAGGAGGATTCTATTCAACTAGTGAATTGTTTTAGTGCAATAAATTTGTAACATTTTCTTAAATATTTCTCGATATTTTGTATCAAGTCATTTTTTTCCATCGTAATGAAAATACAGATTGTAACATGCGGTTTCCCTATGAGAAGAACATCTGGCTTAAATCATCCTAAATTCCTGTTCTGCAGCAAAGCAATGAAACGTCATACTCTAGTACGTTAGTGGTAGCTAACCTGGTCCCTACAACCCACTAGCGGGCGTTTCGGCTTTTATGGTGGGAGGTAATGTTTTTTTGTCTGAACCGAAGAACTTTCCCTTTTAAATTTAATTGGTTTAAAAAATATTATTGTTTAAAAACTTTTATAGCATGTTTTGAAACTAATAATGAGACCAATTTGTGTCGACAGTTAAAACCGATAAAGAATGATCCTTTATGCTTGGCAGATATTTTCATGAGATTTAGTGATGTCAATTTGCAGCCTTAAGGAGCTAATGAAACTCATATATGTCGCCAAAATATGTCATTACTTATTGACAAACTTGAATTACTTGGTTATAATCTATCGAAGAGAAATTGCATCAATTTCCTGAATTATCTATAAGAGAATGCAACTTCAGAAGATAATGACAGATTCAGTGGCCTTCGAAACAAATTTAAATTGGACATAGAAAAATAATGCGATTTAAATTGAATGTGTATGATTGTATGAAAAATCCTTTTATCGAAAATACTGAAGAGGTTGATACAACTTAGCAAGAATTGTTATAAATTAGATATAATGAAGAAAGTAAGCATAAATTTATGGCAAAAAACTATGGAAAATAAAAAAATGCCTGTCTTATATCCATATTTGTGTAAAATGATATTCGGTTTATTAATAACGTTCCCTACTTCATATCTTGAATTGAGCCAGATATTCAGTATTTTGTTTCGTTGTCTCAGCTTTGGGATTCTGATAAATAATTAATAATAATTTTTAAATTAAATAAATTAATTTAAATTACTTTTAATTCAATTAATTAAAAATTATTATTTTCAGACTAATAATTATTAAAATTAATTATTTTATCAGACTTCATACGTAGAAGTATGAAGTCTGATTAAAATATTAATAATATTATGCTAATAATATTATGCATAATATCATAACTCTATCATATTTCCATAGAAATATGATAAAGGTATGATGGATAGAAATATTACATAATTGATAATGAAAAAACAAAGATTTATAGTACATGTGAATTGTTTTAGAAACTAAAATACATGAAGCTTTAAAAAAAGACTTAATAACAATAAGTTATTTTATATTCTACTAACTGCCAAAAATTCAAACAAAATATATGGTAAATAATTATAATTCTATGCTTTAACCTACTATAACTCTGTATTATAACTTTTAGACACTTATCAATTATGATCCACATTGTCCAGGTGCATTATAGAGAGACTGGCATGTTTCGCTATTGTTCCCCAACAACTTTTGAAAGTTATTCATAGACGTCTTTGGATTAGACACGCGTCAATTATGGTCCATACTCACCAGGGGTATTATAGCGAGACTCATCCCATTATGCACCATAAGTTTTAAAAAAATTATTCTTAGGCATTTGCAGATTAGACACGTATCGATTATGGTTTACACTCTCCAGATGCATTATAGAGAGACTGCCATGTTTCAACCGTTGTTCCACAGGTTGTAAAAACTCACTTATCACTTGTTAAATAGTCTACGTTAGTCCACGTTATAACACGGTGAATCCTAGACATTCTACTATGCTTTACCTTATTATTCCATAACAAGATTTAACACTCGCATTAAGGAGCATGCAGGGGAGATAAATAAATTAAGCTCAAATTGTCCAGAGTGGATTTCAAAACGTCTACTTTGCTGTAGCCCATTATTCCATCACATTTCTATGAAACATTCACAAGGAGGCATCTAGGGGATCCATTCCTACTGAAACCCAAACAAATGTTTTCCGACCAACGGATTTGTATATCTATCGCATACAGATTCTTTTCATTCGGCTTTGCCCTTCTCAGATTTCGAAAACCTCACACGAAATTTTAGAACTACCAAAACCATCCACTAGCATGCTGTGTACAATACAAGAAGAGATAAAATAACCAATAGTATTTTAACACAAATTTTTATGTAAAAAAAAATAATTTATAAGCAAAACTCGAAAATAGCCTGCATATTTACAATTTATTTCACTAAAAATACACCTTCCATTAAATTGCATAGGTTTAAATTCATTGGATGTCGCATTTTAATTATGCCATTTATAGAACAACTCCATTTCGAAACGATAATGACTCCATTAGACATCTAATAATATTCCATTAGAGACAATTATTCCTTATTACAGTGTTAGTTAGTGATAATATAACGGGACCTTTAAATATGTAATCATTTCTGCTTATCTGATTGCTGGATATTATTAATCTATTTAATATATGGCAGGCACCTTCGTATCAAACTAAAATAAATGATTACGTATTCAATTTACTAAATGACAGTATTTAAAAAATAACCCCTGACTTTCCGAATAGATTATTTGGTTTGAAATAGCAAACTCTAAATTATTTTTCGAATAAAAGGTATTTCCATTTGTAAAATATTCAAACGGAAAATTTCATTATCTGTACAGAAAAATTTACTTTATAATCTTTATGTATCTATTAAGAATAGTGGAAGTAAATATTAAACATGTAAAATTATTAATGAAGGCAACGCACGGTTTATTAATGTGTTATTTAATACATTAAATACATAATCATTTATTTTAGTTTTATATGAAGGTGCATGTCATGCATTATTACAATTACAAATATTAAAACAATGTTCAATTTATAAATCCTGAACTTATACCTTAGAAGTAAAGTTCGCAGCTAGTATTCAGGGGTCAGGTTCGAATTCGCTTTTGAAAATCGTTGAAGTCACTGCTTGTAGAGATGATGGCGATTGTGATAACGAGTGCCAGTCAGGCTGCCAGGAAGGAGTTCTTTTAGTTTTTCTGCTTACTATACACAAATGCGTGTAGTTACTCCTAAAAATCGTTCCAAAATGCAATGCCCTCCAATCATCGTAGTCGATGGGTTGTTTGTGATCTTTATATATGGAACTAGATGATCACTAAAGTATTAAATACAAAATTATTATAAATGCTTTTTGTTTCCAAAGCAATTGATAATACAGTCAATGTGGGATATATGGAAATATGCAGGATGATACGTTGGCCAGGAATGGATCACAAATGATGCAACCTGATCCTCCTCTGCCGTTAAGTCATATAAGGCGATATGTACATTTTCTCTATTAAATCCAACCGTTTTAACTTGTATAAAGAAAAGGCTTCTGAGAAAAAGTGTAATTCTATAATGAATAAGTCAACAAGAATTCTCATTTCTTTACCTAAAGTGGTCGGCTTGACCCGTTTTAAATTTGTCACGGGCCATGGCTATTTACAAAGTCACCTGTATAGAATAGAACTGGCTGCTACAGATATCTGCCCACTTTGATACTAACGCATGCCCATAACTGGAGAGCATCTCATCTTATGTCCTATTGTTCTTAACTGTGTCCCTTTGTGTTACTGTAAATGCTTTTAGTCATGGTTTTTTTTTCTTGTTCTTTTCTGTATAGGGCTGCTCTTCAACTAATGACGGAGAGATAGGTGATGGGCATAGTATAACAAAAAAAAAAAAATAATAATTCAGCAGGTGTTGAAGGTCTTTTCAATGACTCAGAATACATGTTCAAATCTTTATTAGTCTGATGTTAATAAAAGGATTTTTCACCTACAGATTTATTATGCCCATTCTCCAACATGGAAGATTTCGGTTCACCATCATTTATTAGGTTTAGAAATGAACTCCTTTAACTCGAACGCAGTTGCCATCATAATGTCCCGGTCTTCCAGCTATATAGATTCTAGTGTAAAAGTCTAGGTCTATAAAGTTGTCAATACAACATTGTTGCGAGTTGATGCAACATAAAAGATATTTATAGTCGATAAAGGAACTGATAATGTGTAACTTTACATTCATCCTAAATAACAACTCAATAAAATAGAGAAATATTATGAATATAATAATTGCGGAGATTTCGGCACTAACACGGAAGATTTCCGTTCACTATCATTTATTAGGTTTAGAAACGTACTCCTTTAACACCGCAGTTTCCACCATAATGCCCGTGACTTCCAATTATATATATTCTAGTGCAAAATCTAATACAATGATCATAAAGTTGTCAATGCAACATTCTTGCGAGTTGATGCAACATAAAAGATATTTATAGTCGATAAAGGAACTGATAATGTGTAACTTTACATTCATCCTAAATAACAACTCAATAAAATAGAGAAATATTATGAATATAATAATTGCGGGGACAAGTCAAGTAGACTAAGATGACGTAGTTATACGAGGTATTTTTTTAAGTATATTTTGAAATGTGTCCTCTGTAGAGTTTTGATCGGCCGTCAGCACTAGTTATCTTTTTATATCGGAAATGTCCTTGAGTGGCAGGAAAATAATCGGCATGCCAAATGTAGCCCATTGTCACTCCATTACTTAGGATCATATAATCGTAATGAAGTATTAAATCTTTTCCAAATGCATTGAATGCTCCAATACTACTGCAAACATCAACTGGACGTCGGCATAAATCAAAAACTACAGATCTTTCTCAACCTCTGACGTTCTTTATTAATGAGTCTTCTCCGAACAGGATGTTGATCTGGATAAAAAAAATACTTATTCAGGAGTTTCTCATGGCCATTTAATATCCCCAGTCAGATTTATGGGCCTCGCATAAAAAACAATAATCGTTACTTTCTCCCCAGTGATTTATGCACAATGGCTTATCTCGCGAAAGGTAGGTGTATCTCTCTGTTCATTTCATTTTAATAAGTGCGCGACCGCTGTTATGGGAAGGCACGTGGGGTATGAGAAGATGATTAAAGGGATAGTCTAGAGAAGATTAATTAGACAAATTAAAGAGGCAACTCTTGCACAAATGTCTTTATTTGCAAATCTAGGAAGATAATATTCGTTTCTGATGAAAGAGAATGATATTTATTAATGACACATTATATTAAGTGGGTTGTTTTAAAACTAGTTCCTTAAATTACTTGGTATATTATTACAAATAAATGTATCTTCATAGAGTATGACAGAAATGCATAGTTCGTGTTTTGCATTTATCATATTTCAATTTCGCATAAAAATATGTTAAGCAATATTTATGAAGAATTTTTTTTTAATTTAAATGACTAACTAAAACCTGGAAGATCCAATTTTATTATAATAACAAATTGAGCATATATATATATATATACTAGTTGACCCGGCGAACGTTGTTTTGCCATATACATTATTTCTATAAAATATTTTTTTTAGTTAAATAAAAAAAAAAAACTTACTATAAGTGTGGGGAAATGTGGTTATGATTGCAAGAGGAATGGAACGTTGCAGACAATAACGGGCTATAAAATGATAATACACTACCCATTTTTTTTCATTCGGAGATCCAACCTTTAATTGTAAATGATGCGGTGGCATGCCTGGCAAATTCAATGAATTAAAAAACTCAAATGGATAATTTACATCTTCTTTGGCATCGTAAACTGTATCGATAGATTTGTATGACGCCAAGTCGTCTGGCAACAACTGTTGTATCTTGGAATTTGAACCATGGACGTCCACATTTTTGCTGCCAAAATTGCTCTTTCTGCCAGCCAATCAAGATTTTTTTAATTGTGTGCATACATCGGAAAATATGTGGTCGATGAGATTATTTTGCGAGTCAATTATTGTGCAGAAATCTGTCGGAAATTTTATGCATCCAGTATTTTTGTGTGCAGCAACTTTTCCAACGCCAATATCTAGCAGTTGTTTTGAGAATGTTTCAGCGGATGGATCTTGAAGAATTTGAACGCTCATGTTTACTTTTAGTAGTAATTTTCAACATTACGCCACAGTGACAATGATTTTAGGCAAGGGTTGATCTCATCAGCGTACGTTGAACGTGGAATGTCAGGAAGTGTTTGGAAAGTGCGCCATGCTCACACACACATCTGCATTGACTTGTTGGATTTGTTCGTCTCTTCTATGTGCTCTTATATTTTGCAAGTCACTAACAGTCATAAAATTTTACATTATCTCTCTCTTTCAAAATAAAGTTTATGCTTTCGATAATCTTATTCTTTCGAATCGCAAATAACACTTACTTTACTGGAATCCCAGATTCGCCACAATGAAGTAAATTACAACACAATTACACTTGGAAATTAAAACACAACAACAGCCCATTTTTATTTTTCTTAGAATAATAATGTTGCCAATTTTGCTTAACTAAACATTAACACCACGCTACACGTGTAAATATAATTCAATGCTACACGTGCAAAGAATAACTTAACAAAACATTAACTTAAGACATTAACACGCGCTACACGTGTAAATATCATTTAACGCTACACGTGCAAATAGAACAGTATTTGTTCTCTTATTATTTGCTTTACCTTTAACAATGATAAAACACGTATATTTATTTAACACGTAAATATTTCTCTTTAAAATTAAAACTATTCCCACAAAAATGTTGCGTATAATATATACAGGTAAAGCAACGGCCGTTGTTCGCGCGAGTTCACAACACGTGTTGATTTATATAAGATCACTTAATTAAATAAAAGTAAAAAAAATGAAGCCGATTGAAGACTTTAATTTTTGTTTAAACACACGTGCTATAATGTCATGACTAAAAAAAAAAAAAAAAACCAGTACATTGTTACCGACTACATTGTTTTGCCAAAAAAATTTTTAAAAATATTTAGGGGTGGACTACCCTTATCACTTAGAGGTTTAAAAAAATAGATTACGACCTATTCGCAGACCTACCAAATATGCACAAAAATTTTCATAAGAATCGGCCAAGCCGTTTCGGAGGAGTTTGGCAACAAACACTGTGACACGAGAATTTTATATATTAGATATATATATATATGCATATATATATATATATATATTTTTTTTTGAAAACTAGATTGGTTTGCCTCTCTACGGTAATCTTCTGCACAATTTGGGATAAACAGACCGGGACCTACAGTTTAACGTGGATTCCGAACCACTAAAAATACATCCATGCCACCGCCTGGATTCGAGTCTGAAGCCTCGGATACCAAAGGCCAGAGCGCCAGCCACTTGCCACCAGACCGCTTGGCAAACTAGATCATATTTGTAAATAACGTGTAGTCCGGATACAGAAGTGCAATCTATGCAATTTTAAACGAATTCGGTCATTTATATCAAATTGAATTTAGGTTAGATAAAATTCTTTATTGTTTTCCGTTTAATATGATATATTAAAAAGTTTTCGATTTTTTATGCAGCTTAAAATTTAAACGCAACTTTTGGGTTCCCACTCATTCCTTCTGATCTCCAATCTTTTGTTTAAATTCTCCGTGGGTTTTTTTTTTCGTTTTATTTATTTATTTATTTTTTTTTTTCATATCAGGTAGTCCCCTTAAAAAGTTCTCTCGGAAGCACTGCCCTCATTCTACATCCTCTCAGAGCCAAACCAGACTTCTGCCTGCGAGTTCTTCATTACAACAGATGCCCGTTCCCTCCTTCCATGAGACCACACGGGTTCTTGAACTTGGTCTAGATGTTTTTGTCTACCAATTGAGATATAAAACAGCCTGAAATCCTCTTTATTTAAGATTTTAATACTTAAGACGATATCGGACCTTCAAATTGAAATTAGTTAGGACACCATCTATTTTCATGACATTTTTACATTAGATAATGCATAATATAATAAAATTACCAAGTTTCATGCAAAAATATTCATAATTAATTATTATTTTTATTCTGCAATAAACTTTACTTAAAAATGATCCAGCAGCAACGATTTTTAATTTGGGTGCCTAATTTTTACCCTCCGGATAATATATTATTAATGTAACAAAAATTACTATAACTTTAAAAAATTAATTAATAGAATTCATAAGAAACAAAATTTTAACAGTAAACATAGCAATTTCGAGAAAATTTCATGGTTGTTTTAACAATCTATTAGTGTTATATTTAAAAAAATACACATATATGCACGCATTCATACTAAATATTATTTTTCTTTTCATAACATATAACCTCAGCAACTTTAAGCTCAGTTAATTGAAAACAAATGTTTTCATAAAAATAATTTTCATCTATTTCTTTTTTTAATAATAATAACTAATAATATAATGCATATTTTCAAAATAGAACTGAGCAATAAGCAGTTATAATATATTCACTTTCACCTTCAATTCCGCCTCTTTAACCCTTTCAACGATTCTCGGAGACGTTGTATCTCTCCAGGACATCTTATCTCGCTCAAATCTCGCATTATCACCTGGATTTAATATTCATCTTCAAAAGCCAATTTTATTTCACAGGCCTTTGCTTCCCAACACATCACGTCGTAAATTGAGTTTCTGAATTGATGCTTTCAAACGTTTTATCTTTCTTGGCTGGGAGCCACAGATTTAGTGCTTGGGTCGTAAGCGTGACGTGATTCTCTTTTTTTTTTTTTTTTGGATGGTCGGTGACTTTTTTTTTTGCGTCCTAGAATGGGGTGATAATCTGGAATTTCCACTTTTGTTTCAACCTTCAATTTTACCTTTTTTCTTAGCTCGCGGTAGTGTGTCAATCTCTCGTGTTCTAGTATTCTTTGTTACATCCGTTTTATTCGAGATTCAAAGTGGTAGTTTAAAAAAAAAGGTTGTTTTTAAATATATAGAAAAGTGGGATGTATGGTTTTCTGTTATAGAAATAGTAGCATTGCGGATAATATGTCGAGTGTCTGAAATCCAAATGAGCTTGATTTAAAACTCGAAAATAAATGCCAAATCAAAAGTTTCCATGTCTATACCGGAATTTGGTCACGATAAATCTATATGCCAGTTTGTTTAATGATAACGGCAATGATGAAAATAGTGATCACCAGGAGTTGAGCGCATAGTGTACCAAGATGTCGCTTTTAAGGGAGTTTGTTCAAATTATAATGGTACAATGAGGATGGAGTAACACATCGCGTGATGTCGTTTATATAACGTTTAATCTACTATAAATCGGCTGTTATAAATAAATACTTTTAAATCGTATTATTTCAAGTAAGTTGTCACTTTCCACTCCTAAGTCCTGGAAAATGGTTGAACATATGTAGTTTATCATACTATCATCGATACCATCGATTTCCATCGATAGGATCACTTACATGGATATTTCATGGCAATATTATAGGAACTTTCTGCTCACACGATTACCAGATTTGTCGCCGATTAGAAATCTATCAGATTTGCCATTTAAAATAATTTTTTGAAATAATTCTTTCCCGTCTCTTTTTTTTTCCGCCTTATTTTTCCACATTGCCACAAATAACAAAAATCAAAACAATCACCTTTCACGTCAAGTAAAAACCAAAAGTTTTAAAACAATAATCTATTTCGTTGCAGTTTAAATATAAATGAAGTTTGGTTTGTTGAAGTCATTTCTTTTGCTCACTTTATTAGCTAATTAGAATGGTATCTACCTTTTAATGCGGATTTCTTCAACAAATATTTCAGTAGATTTGCAAATAATAATAGTAGTAGTTGCCTAAAGCAGGCATAAAGATTATGTTTGCAAACTATGGATCGAAATTAAAATTTCAAAATTAAAAACAACTTTCAATATTCGAAAACTGAAATTAAAAAAAAAAATTACCTTAAATTAACTAACAAAACTTTAACTTGAATTTTAATAAAATTGAATATAAACATTGAACGAACTAGTCGTGGAACTATTAGATTTACCAAATGACAATTTTGAAGTTGATAAACGAAAATCATTACAAATTGGAATACTTAAAATGACTCAAGAAATTACAGTGAATTCAAACTAAGAAGTGCACTTGAATGTTTTCCTGAATTTTAGGTAAAGTCCTTAAAAAAAAGATTAATGCTTCCACTTCCAGCATACATTTTGTATGCTGAAAATGTAAGAAATTTATGAAAGATTATTCAATTCCTCTTGTAAGAGTTCAAAGAAAGGAATTCCTATTAGGAGAGTTCAAAGAAAGGAACTATCCAGTGTGAAGTAGATAAAACAAATCCCTAACATCCCAGATACTTTGAAGGGCACATGAGTGGCAGTAGAATTTCTATTGTGAACCATTTTTACAATATAAGTGACCATCTGAGTAGCTATTTGAAAGACATTATAATTCTGAATGGTAGGGACAATTTAAAAGATAGTTTCGCTTTACAAAATATTGCATTCCGTTCTTTATTAAAATGCCGTAAAATAAAAAATATATACATTTTGTGCCCAAGTGTTGTTGCTACTAATCCCCTAGTGAAGAAAACCTACAGCAAGTTCAGAAGACCCCATGGGCCATAGCTAAGTGTAATATGTAGCCTCACTTTAGCGAGGAATCATAATGGATGAAGACAGACATCTCAAGACAACGCTGTACGATGATATTAGACCGGGACAAACGACATAAATAGATTCCGAACCATTTCAAACATCCATGGGACCGCCGGGACTCGAACCCAAAACTTGTGACACCGAACTCTAGATATTCGCTCATTCAGGCCCACTCAAGTGCTATGGCGCTGTTCAAAGACAATTGATCTGTGCATCTATTATTAAAATCAATACTTCGACAAAATCTGGCGAATGTTTTAACTTTATTTATGGTAATTTTATGTCCATCACAGAAATTTAAAAATTATTTGAGGAACTATGTATATATTTTATTCAATATCTGTATTTTCAAGAATATTGAATAGAACAAATTATGCAATAATAATTTCAAAATGCACATTAATAATGAATAAACCTTATATCTAACCACTTTAAAAATTTATGGCAGCTAATAAAACATTTTATAAGCCAATAACAAACCTTGTATTCATACATACAGGAGGAAAAAATCACGTATGAGATGCGTGATCCTTTTAAACCTCCTGAATCCTTAACATATCAGAAAGCTTATCTCAAAGACACATTGAGCTTTGATGGGCTTATATGTTTTTACATTCCAGTTTAAATTATTCATGAATATTTCGGTGCATCTTAATTCCTGAAGCGTCACTGAATATTCACCGCAAAATCTATCGGAAAACTTTGCTGCTGTTTTTTTTAAAGTAGACTTACTATAAGACTTGCAAAAAATAAGCGCATTCCAAAAATATGTCCATAAGCATGTGCAACTAGGGAACTTTGGGAAAAGAAATAAAAACGGCTTAGAAACTTTTAGCTATCAAATATTGGCAAGGCCAAGAATCCTTCCGAGATTTCGTCTGAGAAAATATTTTCTCTGGAGTATAATCTTCCATCAAATGCTACCGGATTTCATGTTTTTTCTTCTTTTTTTTGTTATAAAACAAATATTTTTTTTTCGGCACTTCTTAGAAAACGTTTGTAAGATGATAAATAAACGAGTGTTACTGCAGAAGGAGCAATGCGTGCTTTTACCAGCTAATCCCGTGCTTTTTATAAAGTTGACTGCAAAATATGCAACTGCGAAGAAGTATAAGAAAAGACGTCTGTGTGTTGAACTGAGCGAATGACGTATAACAAGGAAATATTTCACAAAATTTATCCTTTTTCTACTTCTGGCTTGAACGCAGGGAAGTGGGAAGTTTGGGTTGGTGCAAAGAAGTTAAGCACTTATTTTTACTGAATGTCAAGAAATATTAATAGATCCTAGAAGCTTTTGACATGGAAAAGTTATTGTTGGGGTTAAAAATAGAACGCAAAATGAAAGCATTAGTTACTCGGGAGTTATCGCTAGTTTCATTTTTGCTTACCTTAAAATAAATGGAAAAGAACGGAAGAATTATTTTATTTTAAAGTAAGTTTTCGAAACTCAACATTTGTTTTGAGTTTTCAAGGTGATAAAAAGAGAAGTAGTTGCAAATTTAATAAGTTGAACATTTTAATTAAAAATTGTAGTGATAAATTAGCGAAGTATTTACAAAATGTATTAATTGTAATACATTATGGTATCCATCATACATCTGAACTGTTTTTCTTTTAAATCTTTATGCCTTTTTATAAACGAACATAATTCGATGTCTGTAATGATATTTTATAAAACACTAATTCTACCCTATTATGACATATCAATCACGCATACGTGAAATGAAATATTAAAAAAGATCAATAAAATTATAATGAGTTTTATATCAAACATTATTTTAAGCAATTAAAAATTTTAAATTTATAATTTTTTACCATTTGTAGATTTTAAAAAGGATTGTTAATTATGAAAAAAATTTTTGTAATTAGCTAATTAATTTTCCGTTATTTACAATTTTTCGATTAGTTTTCTTAAGAGGGCAATCAATAATTAGAATATTTTTTTTACATTATAATACCCTAGAAGGATCTATTGCCGTAACTAGGAGTCAGAGTTTAGGGGGGGGGTCTCGGAATTAGAAGAAAAAAAGTATATGAATTGCTTTATAGTAGAGATTTTTTTTTTTTTTTAAATAAAAAAAAATTTATGTTACGATAACGATATTTATATTGCCACTTTTTCAAAACAAGAAATTACTTCTGTAATTATAAATCAAAGTCAATCAGTATTAAATTGTAATTGAATTTATGAAAATGCTACAATTCATATTATGAGAGTTCAAAGTAATTTCTATTATGAGAGTTCATTGTAATTTCTATTATGAGAGTTCAATGCAATTTCTATTATGAGAGTTCAATGCAATTTCTATTATGAGAGTTCAATGCAATGTCTATTATGAGAGTTCAATGCAATTTCTATTATGAGAGTTCAAAGTAATTTTTCTATTATGAGAGTTCAAAGCAATTTCTATTATGAGAGTTCAAAGCAATTTCTATTATGAGAGTTCAAAGTAATTTCTATTATGAGAGTTCATTGTATTTCTATTATGAGAGTTCAATGCAATTTCTATTATGAGAGTTCAATTCAATTTCTATTATAAGAGTTCAAAGTAATTTCTACTATGAGAGTTCAATGCAATTTCTATTATAAGAGTTCAAAGGAATTTCTATTATGAGAGTTCAAAGGAATTTCTATTATGAGAGTTCAAAGTAATTTCTATTATGAGAGTTCAAAGTAATTTCTATTATGAGAGTTCATTGTAATTTCTATTATGAGAGTTCAATGCAATTTCTATTATGAGAGTTCAATTCAATTTCTATTATAAGAGTTCAAAGTAATTTCTAATGAGAGTTCAATGCAATTTCTATTATAAGAGAGAATTTCTATTATGAGAGTTCAAAGTAATTTCTATTATGAGAGTTCAAAGTAATTTCTATTATGAGAGTTCATTGTAATTTCTATTATGAGAGTTCAATGCAATTTCTATTATGAGAGTTCAATTCAATTTCTATTATAAGAGTTCAAAGTAATTTCTACTATGAGAGTTCAATGCAATTTCTATTATAAGAGTTCAAAGTAATTTCTATTATGAGAGTTCAAAGTAATTTCTATTATGAGAGTTCAAAGTAATTTCTATTACGAGAGTTCATTGTAATTTCTATTATGAGAGTTCAATGCAATTTCTATTATGAGAGTTCAATTCAATTTCTATTATAAGAGTTCAAAGTAATTTCTACTATGAGAGTTCAATGCAATTTCTATTATAAGAGTTCAAAGTAATTTCTATTATGAGAGTTCAAAGTAATTTCTATTATGAGAGTTCAAAGTAATTTCTATTACGAGAGTTCATTGTAATTTCTATTATGAGAGTTCAATGCAATTTCTATTATGAGAGTTCAATTCAATTTCTATTATAAGAGTTCAAAGTAATTTCTACTATGAGAGTTCAAAGTAATTTCTATTATAAGAGTTCAAAGGAATTTCTATTATAAGATTTCAAAGAAAGGAACTATGCAGTGTGAGGCAGGGAAAACAAATACCGAACATCCGTTATATTTAAAAGAACACATGACAGGAGACATGAAGGGCGATAGAGGAATTTCTATCGCAAACGATTTTTACAAGATAAGTGACCATTTGTGTAACTATTTGATATACATTATGACTCTGGTTGGTAAGATGATTTTTAAAGATAGTTTTCATTTAAAAATTGCATTCCGTTCTTTATTAAAATGTCGTAAAATAAAAAAATTACATTTTGTGCTCCAAGTGTTATGCTACTGTTCCAGACAGTTGATTTGTGTATCAATTATTAAAATCAATGTTTCCACAGTATCCACTGAATATTTTAACTTTATTTTTGAAGATTTATTTATAATAAATTTATAAACATCGCTAAAATTTAAAAAGTTATTTGTGGAACTAGTATATATATATATATTTCAATATCAGTATTTTCGAGAATATTGAATAGATCAAATTATGTAATAAAAATTTCAAAATGCACACTAAAAAGGAATAAATCTTCTATCTAACCAATCGTATTTCTTTAAAAATATATGGCAGCTAATAAAAAAATCAAATTCTATTACATTCTGTAAGCCAATAACAAACCTTGTATTCATACATACAGGAGAAAAAAATCACGTATGAGATGCTTGATCCTTTTAAACCTCCTGAATCCTTAACATATCAGAAAGCTTATCTCAAAGACCCATTGAGCTTTGATGGGCTTATATGTTTTTACATTCCAGTTTAAATTATTCATGAATATTTCGGTGCATCTTAATTCCTGAAGCTTCACTGAAAATTTACCGCAAACTCTGTCGGAAAACTTTGCCCACTGTTTTTTAAAAACAGTTATAAATCAAGCAAAAAAAAAAAAAAAAAAAAAAAAAAAACACATTCCAAAAAATACCATTCATATGCCTGTGCAACTAGGGAACTTTTGCAAAGAAATAAAAACGGCTTAGAATCTTTTAGCTATCAAATATCGGCAATTCCAAGAATCCTTCCGAGATTTCGTCTGAGAAAATACTTTTTCTCTGGATTATAATCTTCCATCAAATGCTAGCTTTCCTGTTTTTCTTCTATTTTTTTGTTATAAAACAAATATTTTTTTTTTCTCTGCACTTCTTTGAAAGCGTTTGTAAGATGATAAACAAGCGAGCGCTGCTACAGAAGGAGCAATGCGTGCTTTTACCAGCTAATCCCGTGCGTTTTATAAAGTTGACTGCAAAAGATGCAACTGCGAAGAAGAAGGAGAAGAAAACATGTCTGTGTGTTGAACTAACTGAGCGAATGTCGCATAAGAAGGAAATGTTTCTCAAAATTTATCCTTTTTCTACTTCTGGCTTGAATGCGAGGAAGTTTGGGTTGGTGCAAAGAAGAAGTTAAGCACTTATTTTTACTGGATGTCAAGAAATATTAATAGATCCTAGAAGCTTCTGACATGGAAAAGTTATTGTTGGGGTTAAAAATAGAACGGAAAATGAAAGCATTAGTAACTGTGGAAATTATCGATAGCTTCATTTTTTGCTTACCTTAATATAAATGGAAAGAAAGGAAAAAATTATTTTATTTTAAACGTTGAATTATGATAACTTACTTCGTTTTGAGATGTCAATGCGGTAAAAGAGAAATGATTGCGAATTTTAAAAGTTGGAGCTGTTGAATTAAAAAATTATAGTAATTCATTAGCAACATGAATTAAATTATAATGCATGATGGCATCAATCATACTTCTAAACATTTTCCTTTTAATTCTTTGTCTTTTTATAAATGAAAAAAAAATAAGATGCTTTTATGAAATATTATTTCTACCCCATGATAGCATATCAATCATGGATATGGAAACTGAAATATTATAAAGATCAATAAAAGTATAATAACTTATTTTGTTATGATTTCAAAGGTAATAAAAAAAAGAAATGTTTGCGGATTTTAAAAGTTGGAGCGGAGAGCCAATAGGCAAATGGCCTTGGCCCACCATGAGGTTGTTGCGTCAATGACGGAAAAGTAATAAAAATTCGTATAACTTATTGATACAACTCCCATTAAACAACATTTTAACTATAAACCTAGCAATTTCGATGAAATTGCATGGATGATTTAACATACTACCAGTGCTACATTTAAAAAAAGTCATATATGTATGCACTCATTCATACCAATTATTATTTTTTTTCTTTATACTTATAATCTTAGCAATTTTAAGCTGAATTGATGGAAAAAAGTTTTCATAAAAACAATAATCATCAATTTTCTCTTTTAATAATAATATCTAATATTATAATGCATATTTTCAAAATTGAACTGAACATTAAGCAGTTATAATGTATTCACTTCCACCTTCAATTCCGCCTTTTTAACCCTTTCAACGATTCTCGGAGACGTTGTATCTCTCCAGGACATCTTATCTCGCTCAAATCTCGCATTATCACCTGGATTTAATATTCATCTTCAAAAAGCCCATTTTATTTCGCAGGCCTTTGCTTCCCAACACATCACGTCGTAAATTGAGTTTCTGAATTGATGGTTTCAAACGTTTTATCTTTCTTGGCTGGGAGCCACAGTTTTAGTGCTTGGGTCGTAAGCGTGACGTGATTCTCTCTTTTTTTTTTTTTTTTTTGGATGGCCGATGACACTTTTTTTGCGTCCTAGAATGGGGTGATAATCTGGAATTTCCACTTTGAGTTTCAACCTTCAGTTTTACCTTTTTTCTTAGCTCGCGGTAGTGTGTCAATCTCTCGTGTTCTAGTATTCTTCATTACATCCGTTTTATTCGAGATTCAAAGTGGTAGTTTGAAAAAATGAAAGTTTTGTTTAAATATATAAAAAGTGACATTTATAGTGTTATAGAAATAGTGGCTAAGTGGGGGTTTAGTGGATGATGCGTTGAGTTTCCGAACCAAGGGAAACTCGAAAAAAAAAGAAAAAAATAGTAAATTTCAAACGATTCGAAATTTAAAACGATAAAATAATTTGAAAATTCGAATTCAAAAAGGTTTTTCCAAATCGAAAGCTGCTATGTGTCTGCCGGAATTTAGTCATGATAAATCTATATGCCAGTTTCTTATCCCCTTCAAACCATTCGGAAAAAAAAAAATGATCAACGTGAGTTGGAGAGCATAATGTTGCAAGATGCCTCTTTTAAGGGTATTTGTTCAAATTTTAATGGTACTATGAAGATGCAGAGTAGCACGGCTCCCATCATCTCTCCTATATAGTGCTTAATCTGCTACTAATTGGCTGTTACAGAATTAAATGACCTTAAATCATACTGTTTCAAATAAGACACACCACTACTACACCTGGCAAATTGTTTGGACTGATACCATTTTATCATCAATTTATACTACATATCTATTCTCTACACATTCACCAAATGTATTGCATTTCATGGCAGAGTTATCAGGAAACTTTTCCAATAGGATAATTCCAATTCAATATTAAGGTACTTTCTTGCCTCACTCGATCACCAGATTTGTCGCCGATTGAAAATTTATGAGATTTGTCAAAAAATTGAAAAAAAAATTTTAAAATTGTTATTTTGATTTTTCCCGTTTCATTTTTCTCTTTCAACATCACACATTACTGACAAGTAATTCAAAAATCAAAGCAATTACCTCCACTATCTTTGAAAAATGTGTATTCAAATATAAGGTTTCCTATTTCAGTAGTTTGAATACGCCTAACGTGAGGTTAACGATTATGTTTGCACAGTATTGATGTTGAAATTTAAATTACAACTTCAATAATTGTAAACTCAAAGAAATTAATCCTAGTGAACTTTATTTTTATATAAATTTTATAACTTTTTTTATTATATTTTATATATATTTTGTTTAAATTATAAACTAATATAAACTTCGAACTAATCAAGGAACCTTAGTATTAGCATCATCTATTAAAGCATGTCAAACGAAAATCATTGATGTTGATAAATAAATGAATAAAAATTTAAAAATTTAAATGTCTCAAGAAACTACACTGAATTCTCAAACTAATAAGTGCACTTGAATTTTACTTCCATTGAAGGAATTACAATAACTTCAGAATTTAGATAAAATTCTTGAAAATATTAGAGGCTTAAACTTCCAGTATACATCTTGTGTTGAAAATTGTACGAAATTGTATGTAAAAAATGCTTCTATTCAAATTATGAGAGTTCAAAGAAAGGCATTCCTATTGTAAGAAAGGAATTCCTGTTATAAAGAGTTCAAAGAATTGCTAATAGGAGAGTTCAAATAAAGTAACTACCCAGTGTGAGGCAGTAAAAACAAATCCTGAACAACCCTGATACATCTCCTGAAAGGTCATATGGGCGACCGATGAATTTATATAGGAAACATTTTTTACAAGATATTGGACCATTTCAGTAGCTATTTGAAAGACATAATGATTCAGAATGGTAAGAACAATTTTAAAGAGAGTTTCTCATTACAAAAAAATTGCATGCCGTTTCTTACTAAAAAGATAAATTTTGTGCTACAAGTGTAGTTGTTACTAATCCCCTTGGTGCTGGAAAGCCTACACCAGAAGACCCCGTGGGAGATGTCTGAGTTTTACGTTAGCGAGGAACCACGAGGGCTGAAGACTGACTAAATCTCAAGACAAACCTTTACGATCCTATTAGAGCGGAAACTACTATTTAAAGTGGATTTCGAACAACTACAAACATCCATGACACTGCCAGGACACCGGCGAAACCTGTGGTACAGAGCACTAGAAACTCTGAAAATTCAAATTCTCAATGAGTATTGAGAAACTCTCTTTAAAATTGTTCTTAAAATTCAGGATGACTCTAAGTGTTATGGTGCCATTCCAAGACAATTGATCTCTGCATCTATTGTTAAAATCAATACTTCGACAATATCCACAGAATATTATAACTTTATTTATAGTAATTTTATACCCATCACAGAAATTTAAAAAGTTATTTTCGAACAACGTATATATTTTATTCAATACCTGCATTTTTTAGGATATTGAAAATAAATTATGTAATAAGAATTTAAAAATACACATTAATAATGAACAAATCTTCTATCTAACCAATCTTATTCCTTTAAAAATATATGGCAGCTAATAAAAAAATTCAAGTTCTATTACATTTTATAAGCCAATAACAAACCTTGTATTCATCCATATGGAGAAAAAAAAAAAAAATCACGTATGAGATGCGTGATCCTTTAAACCTCCTGAATCCTTAACATATCAGAAGCTTATCTCAAAGACACATTGAGCTTTGATGGGCTTATATGTCTTTACATTACAGGTTAAATTATTCATGAATATTTCGGTGCATCCTAATTCCTGAAGCATCACTGACAATTTACCACAAAATCTATCGGAAAACTTTGTTGCTGTTTTTTAAAGTAGAATTATTATAAAACATGCAAAAAAATAAGCCCATTCCAAAAATACCCTCCATAAGCCTGTGCAACTAGGGGAACTTTGGAGAAAAAGAAATAAAAACGGCTTAGAAACTTTTAGCTATCAAATATTGGCAAGGCCGAGAATCCTTCCGAGATTTCGTCTGAGAAAATATTTTCTCTGAGTATAATCTTCCATCAAATGCTAGCTTTCATGTTTTTCCTTTTTTTGTTATAAAACAAATATTTTTTTCTCAGCACTTCTTTGAAAACGTTTGTACGATGATAAACAAGCGAGTGTTACTGCAGAAGAAGCAATGCGTGCTTTTACCAGCTAATCCCGTGCGTTTTATAAAGTTGACTGCAAAAGATGCAACTGGCAAGAAGAAGAAAACATGTTTGTGTGCTGAACTGAGCGAATGACGTATAAGAAGGAAATGTTTCTTAAAATTTATCCTTTTTCTACTTCTGGCTTGAACGCGAGGAAGTTTGGGTTGGTGCAAAAAGAAGATGTTAAGCACTTATTTTTACTGAATGTCAAGAAATATTAATAGATCCTAGAAGCTTTTGACATGGAAAAGTTATTGTTGGGGTTAAAAATAGAACGGAAAATGAAAACATTAGTTACTCAGGGAAGTTATCGCTAGCTTCATTTTTGCTTACCTTAAAATAAATGGGAAAGAACGGAAAAATTATTTTATTTTAAATGGTGAGTTTTGAAAACTTACATTTGTTTTGAGATTTCAAGGTGGTAAAAAGAGAAGTAGTTGCAAATTTAATAAGTTGAACATTTTAATTAAAAATTGTAGTGATAAATTAGCGAAGTATTTACAAAATGTATTAATTGTAATACATTATGGTATCCATCATACATCTGAACTGTTTTTCTTTTAAATCTTTATGCCTTTTTATAAACGAACATAATTCGATACCTGTAATGATATTTATAAAACACTAATTCTACCCTATTAAATGACTTATCTATCACGCATACGTGAAATGAAATATTAAAAGATCAATAAAATTATAATTATATCAAACATTATTTTAAGCAATTAAAAATTTTTTAATTTTAATTTTACCATTGTCAATTTAAAAACAAGGATTGTTGAATTATGAAAAAAAATTTGTAATTAGCTAATTAATTTTCCGTTATTTACAATTTTCCGATTAGTTTTCTTAAGAGGGCAATTAATAATTAGAATATTTTTTCACATTATAAAACCCTAGAAGGATCTATTGCCATAACTAGGTCAGAGTTTAGTGGGGGGTCTCGGAATTAGAAGAAAAAGTATATGAATTGCTTTATAGTAGAATTTTTTGTTTTAAAAATAAAATAAAAATGTATGATGTCTTTACGATAACGATATTTATATTGCCACTTTTCAAAACAAGAAATTATTTCTGTAATAATAAATCAAAGTCAATCAGTATTAAATTGTAATTGAATTTATGAAAAATGCTACAATTCACATTATGAGAGTTCAAAGTAATTTCTATTATGTAAAAGAGTTCAATGCAATTTCTATTATGAGAGTTCAATGCAATTTCTATTATGAGAGTTCAATGCAATTTCTATTATGAGAGTTCAATGCAATTTCTATTATGAAGTTCAATGCAATTTTTATTATAGAGAGTTCAAAGTAATTTTTATTATGAGTTCATTGTAATTTCTATTATGAGAGTTCATTGTAATTTCTATTATAAGAGTTCAAAAGAATTTCTATTATAAGATTTCAAAGAAAGGAACTATGCAGTGTGAGGCAGGAAAAACAAATACCGAACATCCGTTATACTTAAAAAAGAACACATGACAGGAGACATGAAGGGCGATAGAGGAATTTCTATCGCACACGATTTTACAAGATAAGTGACCATTTGTGTAGCTATTTGATTCACATTATGACTCTGGTTGGTAAGGTGATTTTTAAAGATAGTTTTCACATTTAAAAATTGCATTCCGTTCTTTATTAAAAGTCGTAAAATAAAAAGTTATACACTAGTGACAAAAGTCATGGGATACCTCTTAATATCGTGTCGGCCCTCCTTTCGCCCGGCGAAGTGCAGCAACTCGACGTGGCATGGACTCAACAAGTCGTTGGAAGTCTTCTGCAGGAATATTGAGCCATGCTGTCTCGATAGACGTCCATAATTGTGAAAGCGTTGATGGTGCAGGATTTTGGGCACGAACAGACCTCTCGATGATGTCCCATAAATGCTCGATGGGATTCATGTCGGGCGATCTAGGTGGACAGATCATTCGTTGGAATTGTCCAGAATGTTCTTCAAACCAATCGCGAACAGTTGTGGCCGATGACATGTCGCATTGTACCCAAAAAACGATGGGACTTTTATGGATGACATGAAGTCCATGAATGGCTGCAAAGTGATCTCAAGTAGCTAAACATAAGCCTTTCCAATCAATGTTCAATCAGTCGCACCAGAGGACCAAGTCCATGCCATGAAAAAACAGCCCACACCATTACGGAGCCACCAGCAGCTTGAACAGGGCCTTGCTGATAGTTTGGGTCCATGGCTTCGTGGGGTCTGCGCCACACTCGAACCCTACCATCAGCTCTTACCAACTGAAATCGTGACTCATCGGACCAGGCCACGGTTTTCCATTCATCTCCCAAAGGACCAACTGATATGCTCACGTGCTCACGAGAGTCGCTGCAACCGATGTCGTTCTGTCAGTAAAGGCACCCGAGTCGGTCTTCTGCTGGAATAGTGTTGGCTTTTAAATGCCAAATTTCTCAAGAGAGTTCTAATAGACAAGTCCCTTGTACGTCCCACATTGATTTCTGCGGTTATTTGACGCAGTGTTGCTTGTCTGGTAAAGAATTTACGACTCTTTGCAGACGTCGCCGGTCTCGGTCGTTAAGTGCAGGCGGTCGACCACTGCGCTGTCCATGGTGGGATGTTATGCGTGAAATTTCATACTCTCGGCACACTCTTGACACAGTGGATCTGGGAATGTTGAATTCCTAACGATTTCGAAATGGCATGACCCATGCGTCTAGCTCCAACTAACATTCCGCGTTCAAAGTCTGTTAATTCCCGTCGTGCGGTCATCATCACGTCAAAACCTCTTTAACATGAATAACTTGAACAGAAATGAAAGTTCTGCTTAAAGCACTGCGCATTTATACCTGTTCTAAACGATGCCTGCTGTCTGAAAATTTGCATATTGCTATCCCATGACTTTTGTCACTTGAGTGTATTTTGTGCTCCAAGTGTTATGCTACTGTTCCAGACAGTTGATTTGTGTATCAATTATTAAAATCAAGGTTTCCACAGTACCCACTGAATATTTTTTTATTTTTGAAGATTTATTTATAATAAATTTATAAACATCGCAAAAATTTAAAAAGTTATTTTGTGGAACAAGTATATATATATATATTTAAATATCATTATTTTCAAGAATATTGAATAGATCAAATTATTTAATAAAAATTTCAAAATGCACACTAAAAACGAATAAATCTTCTATCTAACCAATCGTATTTCTTTAAAAATATATGGCAGCTAAAAAAAAAATCAAATTCTATTACATTTTATAAGCCAATAACAAACCTTGTTTTCATACATACAGGAGAAAAAAAAAATCACGTATGAGATGCGTGATCCTTTTAAACCTCCTGAATCCTTAACATATCAGAAAGCTTATCTCAAAGACCCAGTGAGCTTTGATGGGCTTATATGTTTTTACATTCCAGTGTAAATTATTCATGAATATTTCGGTGCATCTTAATTCCTGAAGCTTCACTAAAAATTTTACCTCAAAATCTATCGGAAAACTTTTGCTGCTGTTTTTAAAGTAGACTTATTATAAAACATGCAAAAAAAAAAAAAAAGCACATTCCAAAAATACCATCCATAAGCCTGTGCAAATGTGAAACTTTGGGAAAAGAAATAAAAACAGCTTAGAAACTTTTAGCTATCAAATATTGGCAACGCCAAGAATCCTTCCGAGATTTCGTCTGAGAAAATATTTTCTCTGGAGTATAATCTTCCATCAAATGCCGGCTTTCATGTTTTTTCATCTTTTTTTTTTTTTTTTTGTTGTTGTTATAAAACAAATATTTTTTTTTCTCAGCACTCCTTAGAAAACGTTTGTAAAAGATAATAAATAAGGGAGTGTTACTACAGAAGGAGCAATGCGTGCTTTTACCAGCTAATCCCGTGCGTTTTATAAAGTTGACTGCAAAAGATGCAACTGCGAAGAAGAAGAAGAAAACACGCCTCTGTGCTGAACTGAGTGAATGACGCATCAGAAGGAAATGTTTCTCAAAATTTATCCTTTTTCTACTTCTGGCTTGAACGCAAGGAAGTTTGGGTTGGTGCAAAGAAGAAGTTAAGCATTTTTTACTGAATGTCAAGAAATATTAATAGATCCAAGAAGCTTTTGACATGGAAAAGTTATTGTTGGGGTTAAAAATAGAACAGAAAATGAAAGCATTAGTTACTCTGGAAGTTATCAATAACTTCATTTTTTGCTTACTTAAATAAATGGAAAGAAAGGAAAAATTATTTTATTTTAAATGTTGAGTTATGAAAGCTTACTGTGTTGTGAGATTTCAAGGTGGTAAAAAAGAGAAATGATTGCAAATTTAAAAGTCGGTGCTTTTTAATTAAAAATTATAATGATTCATTAGCCAATCAATTACAAAAAATGTATTAAATTGTAGTTATTAATCATACATCTAAACAATTTACTTTTTTATGAAAGAAATAATGCGATGTCTATAATGATGTTTTTAAAAAAAATTAATTTTACTCTATTATGATTTTTTTCTTTCTAATGCAGCTGGCAAACACAGACACCTTGGTGTTGGATGCCTTAAGGCAAGTGCTGTGCAGACGTACTCACTTTGCATTTCCCAGGGGGCGTGTGTAACTTAAAGATAAGCCACGGACGCTGAGTAACAATGCCGCCGCAACCGGGGCAATCTTATTAGACCGGGACCTACTTTTAAAAGTGGATTCCGAACCACTACAAACAACCATGGCACCGCCGGGACTCGAACCCGAAACCTGTGGTACCGAGCGCCAGAGCGCTAGCCACTCGGCCATTCAGGTCCCTCTATTATGATATATTAACCATGTTTATGTTAATTGAAATATGGAAAGATGAGTAAAAGGTTAACTTACGTTGTTATAAGATTTCAAGGTGATAAAAAAAAATGATTGCGAATTTTAAAGATTACATGCCTTAACTACTAGTATATATGTTGTCTTTATTGAAGAATGTACGAAATTTATGAAAAATGCTTTAATTCCTATTATGAGAGTTCAAAGAAAGGAATTCCTATTATGAGAGTTCAAAGAAAGGAATTCCTATTATGAGAGTTCAAATAAAGGAAAAGTTCCAGTGTGTGGCCGGGAAATCAAATTTCTGAAGGGCACATGCCCAACAGAGGAGTTTCTGTCGTAAACCATTTTTACAAAATAGGTGACCATTTGAGTAGCTATTTGAAAGTCATTTTGACTCTGAATGGTAAGAACAATTTTAAAGATAGTTTTTCATTATAAAAAATTTCGTTCCGTATTAAAAAGACATAAAATAGAAAGATAAATTTTCTGTCCAAATGTCATGGTTCTGTTACCAGATAGTTGATCTGTTGATTTATTATTAAAATAAATATTTTTAAAGCATCCGCCGAAAATTTTAACCTTATTTTTTTAAGTCTTATTTATAATAATTTTATAAAGATCACAGAAATTTAAAAAGTTATCTGTGGAACTATTATATATTTTATTCAATATCTATTTTTAAGGATATTCAATAGAAAAATTATGTAATAAAATTTCAAAATGTACATTAATAATGAATAAATCTACCATGTAACCAATCTTATTCCTTAAAGAATATATGGCAGCTAATAAAAAAAAAAAATTCAAATTCTATTACATTTTATAAGCCAATAACAAACCTTGTTTTCATACATACAGGAGAAAAAAAATCACGTATGAGATGCGTGATCCTTTTAAACCTCCTGAATCCTTAACGTATCAGGAAGCTTATCTCAAAGACACATTGAGCTCTGATGTGCTTATATGTTTTTACATTCCAGTTTAAATTATTCATGAATATTTCGGTGCATCTTAATTCCTGAAGCTTCACTGAAAATTTACCGCAAAATCTATCGGAAAACTTTGCTGCTGTTTTTAAAAAAGCAGACTTATAAAACATGCCAAAAATAAGCAAATTCGAAAAATACCATCCCTAAGCCTGTGCAACGAGGAAACTTTGGGAAAAGAAAAAAAACGGATAGAAACCTTTAGCTATCAAATATTGGCAACGCCAAGAATCCTTCCGAGATTTCGTCTGAGAAAATTTTTCTCTGCAGCATAATCTTCCATTAAATGCCGGCTTTTTCATGTTTTTCATCTTTTTTTGTTGTTGTTGTTATAAAACAAATATTTTTTTCTCAGCACTTCTTTGAAAACGTTTGTAGGATGATAAATAAGCGATTGTTGCTACAGCAGGAGCAATGCGTGCTTTTACCAGCTAATCCCATTCGTTTTTATAAAGTTGACTGCAAAGATGCAACTGCGAAGAAGAAGAAGAAAACATGTCTGTGTGTTGAACTTAGCGAATGACGTATAAGATGGAAATGTTTCCTAAAATTTATCTTTTTTCCACTCATTGTTTTGAACTCAAGGAAGTTTGGCTTGGTTCAAAGAAGAAGTTAAGCACTTATTTTTACTGGATGTCAAGAAATATTAATAGATCCTAGATGCTTTTGACATGGAAAGGTTATTGTTGGGGTTAAAAATAGAACAGAAAATGAAAGCATTAGTTACTCGGGAAGTTACCGCTAGCTTCATTTTTGCTTGCCTTAAAATAAATGGAAAAAAACGGAAAAATTATTTTAAATGGTGAAAACTTACTGTGTTATGAGATTTCAAGGTGGTAAAAGAGAAATGATTGCGAATTTAAAAATTTGGAACTTCTTAATTAAACATTATAGTGATTCATTAGCAAATCATTTACAAAATGTATTAAATTGTTGGCATCAGTCATACATCTAAACAATTGTCTTTTTTATGAAAGAAAAAATACGATGTCTATAATGATGTTTTAAACTTTTTAATTTTACTCTATTATGATATATTGACCATGTTTATTTTAATTGAAATATTGAAAAATCAGTAAAAGTGTAACTTACTTTGTTATAAGATTTCAAGGTGATAAAAGGAGAAATGATTGAATTTTAAAGATTACATACCTAAACTACTAGTATATATGTTGTCTTTATTGAAGATTGTACGAAATTTATCAAAAATGCTTTATTTCCTATTAGGTGAGTTAAAATAAAGGAATTCCTGTTAGGAGATTTCAAAGAATTCTAATAACAGAATTCTATTATAAGAGTTCAAATAAACGAAAAATTCCAGTGTGAGGCAGGAAAACAAATTTCTCAACATGTCTGATACTTAGAAGGGCACATACCCAACAGAGGAGTCTCTGTCGTAAACCATTTTTACAAAATAGGTGACCATTTGAGTAGCTATTTAAAAGTCATTTTGACAATTTTAAAGATAGTTTTCATTATAAAAGAATTCCGTTCCATATTAAAAAGACATAAAATAGAAAGATGAATTTTGTGTCCAAATGTCATGGTTCTGTTACCAGACAGTTGATCTGTGCATCTATTATAAAAATAAATACTTTGACAGCATCAGCCGATAATTTAACCTTATTTTTAAGTCTTATTTATAATAACTTAATAAACATCCCAGAAATTTAAAACGTTATTTGCGGAACTATGTATATATTTTATTCAATATCTGTATTTTCCAGAATATTGAAAACAAATTATATAATAAAAATTTCAAAATGCACATTAATAATGAATAAATCTACTACCTAACCAATCTTATTCCTTTAAAAATATATGGCTGCTAATAAAAAAATTCAAGTTCTATTACATTTTATAAGCCAACAACAAACCATGTATTCATACATACAAGAAAAAAAAAACACGTACGAGATGCGTGTTCTTTTTAAACCTCCTGAATCCTTAACATATCCAGTAAGCTTATCTCAAAGACACATTCAGCTTTGATGGGCTTATATGCTTTTACATTCCAGTTTAAATTATTCATGAATATTTCGGTGCATCTTAATTCCTAAAGCTTCACTGAAAACTTACCGCAAAATCTATCGGAAAACTTTTGCTGCTGTATTTTTTAAAAAAAGACTTATTACAAACTTGCAAAAAAATAAGCACATTCAAAAATACCATCCATAAGCCTGCGCAACTAGGGAACTTTGGGCAAAGAAATAAAAAAACGGCTTAGAAACTTTTAGCTATCAAATATTGGCAACGCCAAGAATCCTTCCGACATTTCGTCTGAGAAAATATTTTCTCTGGAGTATAATCTTCCATCAAATGCCGGCTTTCATGTTTTTCTTCTTTTTTTTTTTTTTTTTGTTATAAAACACATATTGTTTTTTTTTTTTTTTTCTCAGCACTTCTTTGAAAACGTTTGTACGATGATAAACAAGCGAGTGTTACTGCAGAAGGAGCAATGCGTGCTTTTACCAGCTAATCCCGTGCGTTTTATAAAGTTGACTGCAAAAGATGTAACTGGGAAGAAAGAAAAAGATGTAACTGGGTAGAAATGTTTCTCAAAATGTATCCTTTTTCTACTTCTGGCTTGAACGCAAGGAAGTTTGGGTTGGTGCAAAGAAGAAGTTCAGCACTCATTTTTACTGAATGTCAAGAAATATTAATAGATCCAAGAAGATTTTGACATGGAAAAGTTATTGTTGGGGTTAAAAATAGAACAGAAAAGGAAAGCATTAGTTACTCAGGAAGTTATCGCTAGCTTACTTTTTCGCTTACCTTAAATAAATGGAAAGGAACGGAAAAATTATTTTATTTTAAATATTGAGTTATGAAAACTCACTTTGTTTTGAGATTTCAAGGTGGTAAAAATAGAAATGATTACGAATTTTAAAAGTTGCGACTTTTTAATTAAAAGTTAGTGATTCATTAGAAATGCATTCTCAAAATGTATTAAATTGTAACACTTAATGGTATCCATCATACATTTAAACAATTTTATTTTATTCCTTTTATAAAAGAAAGTAATACGATGTCTGTAATGATGTTTTATAATATATTAATTCTATCCTATTATTCTGCCCCTTAAAATATTAAATTACTCTACCAATCACGCATATGTTAATTGAAATATTGAAAAGAACAGTAAATATAAAATAAATTGTCTTTGTCATGAGATTTCAAGGCAGTTAAAAAAGAAATGACTGCGCATCTTAAAAGTTGAGGCTTTGTAATTAAAAATTATAGTGATTGATTAGCAATGCATTAACAAAATGTATTAAATTGTAATACATTATGGTACAAATCATACATCTAAACAATTTTCTTTTATAAAATGTCAGTGTGTAATGATGTTATATAGAGCGTTAATTCTACTCTATTATGACATATCAGTCCTGCATATGCAAACTGAAATATTAAAAAATAACAGTAAAAATATAATACCTTACTTTCTTATGAGATTTCAATGTGGTAAAAAGAGAAATTATTGCGAATTTTAAAAGTTGTGGCTTTTAAATTAAAAATTATAGTGCTTCATTAGCAAATCATACAAAATGTAATAAATTATTGGCCTCAACCATACATTTCAACAATTTTCTTTTTAAATGTTTAGCTTTTTATAAAGGAAACAATACGACGTCCTTAATGATGTTTTATAAAATATTAATTCTATGACATATCAGTCACGCATATGTTAACTGAAATATTAAGAAGATCAGTAAAAGTATAATAAATTACTTCATGAGATTCCAAGGTGGTAAAAGAGTAATGACTGCGAATTTTAAAAGTTGGCGTTTTTAATAAAGTTTTAATTAATCAACTATCCTATTAGACGTTGATTAGACTTTTACGACTAATTATAAATAAAACTACGACTAATTATAATTAAAGAGGATTCCGGGAAACTACAAACAACTCTGGCACCGCCGGGACTCGAACTTGAAACCTGTGGTACCGAGCGCCAGACACTCGACCATTCAGGCCCTCTCCAAGTTTTATGGCGCCATTCCAAGACAATTGATCTGGGCAACTATTATTTAAATCAATACTTCGACAATATCCGCCGAACATTTTAACTTTATTCATGGTAATTTTATACCCATTACAGAAATTTGAAAAAGTTATTTAGGGAACTAGTATGTATTTTATTCAATATTTGGATATTCAAGAATATTGAATAGAACAAATTATGTAATAGAAATTTCAAAATACATGTTAATAATGTATAAATATTCTTCGTAACCTCTCTTATTCCTATAAAAATATATGTCAGCTAATAAAAAAATTCAAGTTCTATTACATTTTATAATACAATAACAACCTTGTATTCATCCATACAGGAAAAAAAAATCACGTATGAGATGCGCGATCCTTTTAAACCTCCTGAATCCTTAACAAATCATAAAGCTTATCTCAAAGACTCATTGAGTTTTGATGGGCTTATATGTTTTTACATTCCAGTTTAAATTATTCATGAATATTTCGGTGCATCTTAATTCCTGAAGCTACACTGAAAATTCACCGCAAAATCTATCGGAAAACTTTGCTGCTATTTTTTTAAAGTAGACTTACTACAAGACTTGCAAAAAAAATAAGCGCTTTCCAAAAATACCGTCCGTAAGCCTGCGCAACTAGGAACTTTGTGCAAAGAAATAAAAACGGCTTAGAAACTTTTAGCTATCAAATATTGGCAAGGCCAAGAATCCTTCCGAGATTTCGTCTGAGAAAATATTTTCTCTGGAGTATAATCTTCCATCAAATGCCGGCTCTCATGTTTTTATCTTTTTTTTTTTTTTTTTTTGTTATAAAACAAATATTTTTTTCTCAGCTCTACTTTGAAAACGTTTGTAAATGATAAATAAGCGAGTGTTATTACAGAAGGAGCAATGCGTGCTTTTACCAGCTAATCCCGTGCGTTTTACAAAGTTTACTCCAAAAGATGCAACTGCGAAGAAGAAGAAGAAGAAGAAGAAAACTACGTCTTGTGTGTTGAACTGAGCCAATGATGTATAAGAAGCAAATGTTTCTCAACATTTATCTTTTTCTACTTCTGACATAAACGCAAGGAAGTTTGGGTTGGTGCAAAGAAGTTAAGCACTTATTTTTACTGGATGTCAAGAAATATTAATAGATCCTAGAAACTTTTGACATGGAAAAGTTATTGTTGGGGTTAAAAATAGAACGGAAAATGAAAGCATTAGTTACTGTGGAAGTTATCGCTAGCTTCATTTTTGCTTACATTAAAATAAATGGAAAGAACGGAAAAAATATTATTTTAATTGATTAGTTATGAAAACTTACTTTGTTGTGAAATTTCAACAACAAAGTAAAAAAAGAGAAATGACTGCGAATTTTTGTTGGTGCTTTTAAATGAAAAGTTGGTGTTAAAGTTGGTGCTTTTTAATGAAAGTTGGTGTTAAAGCTTTTTATAGTGATTCATTTGCAAATCACTTACAAAGTATGTTAAATTGTTGGCATTAATCATACAGGTAAACAATTTTTTTAATAAAAGAAATAATACGATGTCTGTAATGGTGTTTTATAAAATATACATTTTACCTTATTATGACGTTATGACATAACAATCACACATATGTTAATTGAAATATTGAAAATATTTTATCTATAATTGGACATCAAAATCAATCTGAATTATATTAAAAATGATTTTTGCGAATGCATCAAGAATTGATCTGATTATATTAACCTGCAACCAAATGGCACTTCTATACAGGACAGCTTAGATGACAGACTTATCAGTAAACGGAAAATATGTTAGTCACGCGAATTCTAATAGAATCACGCTATCTGGTATTTCTGAAGAACATTAGATATAAAAATGCGAATCAAAAATGAACTTTAAATATTAAGACATTGATCAACCTTAAATAGAATGAAAACTGGTTATATTAAGTAAAAACAGGAAGGGGTCCCCATTAACATCTGATGCCTTGGTGCTCTCAAGTCTCTTTTAACGGCCAAACTATCCAGTCCGGTAATTCTCAACGAGTTGAGACATGATTGCCAGGTGTGTATTGTTTGGAATGATCACATTCACCATTGAGAATTTTGTTTTTGTGTTTAATTTGTATGGCCGAATTTAAGGAATTTTATGTTCCTGTTAAGATCATAAGATGTGAATATTATGTATAACATTTTCTTGCGTTTTAAAATTACATGTAGTATAATAAATATTATTACCAACTTTCATTTAATTTGCTGGCATATGTTTTGAAATATTGTCAATTTTCAGTTTGCTGTTAACCTTTTGGAAATCGGCGTAATTTATCAGTGTTTTCCACTTCCCGTCAAAGTTTTATATCATAACATACAATTATTGATTGTTAAAACAGGACTTTTCAAAGGAACATCTATATTACATAGATGTATCAATAAGTATCTTCTCTATATCATTCATTTAATAACTTATAGATAGAATAATTACATTGTCGAGTGGTCAAAGACAGATTATCATTTATTAAAAGTATCTTTTATAATAATATTTCTTAACACACAGGCAAATGAAAGATTTTCAAATCCATTCAATAATAAAACAAAATTTTTTTTTGACTAACTTCAAATCATATCTAGAATTTTCTTGTCCTATATGCACATGTGATAATTACGATAGTCTTTTCTGTATTTGGAATTACCAATAAAAATCATGTTATTTCCATTGCATGCAATAGTTGCTACAATAGGGAAAGAAATCTGCTGTTGCTAAATATCAAGATTCAATGGCAATCTTGAACACTATTTTGAAACTACTGCGGTTAAGAGCATAAAAGAAAGACCAGATTTACAATGCACACAAATCCAAACGACGTACTTTTAAAAAAATAATATGATAACTCTTTAATTAACAACATGAACATAAATTGCAATTATGAATTCAAATATCGATTGAGAGCAACATCTATAATTCCTTTCGAAATTCAAGCATTTCGGTTTCATATATTTTTGTGGCAAACATTATTTCAATACAGCTTTAATCTTGTTATTTACAATTATGAATTTAAAAATAATACTGAGAAGTTGCCCGTAGAATAAATATAGTTCAAAATCTTTAAAAACTATAAACTAATCATATTTATTGTTATAATTTCATATAACAGTTTTATCTCTTTAATTCGGTTACAAATTTAGAAATAAATTTACAGTCCCTAATTTTTAACATCTTCATTTCATTCATTTATTTATTTTTGCTTATGTTCCATGCCCTACCACCTACGATCAGCATAAAGTTGCACCTACCTGCACGAAGATGAAGATCTGAGGGATGGCAAAAAGACGAACGCCAGTAGCCAGGATCCCGCTATCATGCGCTTGGCCTGCTTTACACCCCTGTGCTTCTTAAGGGAGAGCAGATGGCCTGGTAGCGGTCGTAACTCATGGTGGTCAGTATAAAGGTGGTGCTCGCCAGCGTCACGATTTGACCGTATACGATCACTTTGCACGCTGCCGCGCCGAGGATCCATTCGCCGAACACCTGCAAGAAACATTAAACAATTTTATAATATTTGTTTAAAAATAAAATGCATGCCATTAATGTTTGAACTGCTTTTACTGTAACACTTCGCAAAAATCCATAAAAGATGAGACAACCAGTGTTTAATTCCTGAAAAGATAATTCTCCGATTAGTAAATTTCTGTAAATCCTTTAGTTATTTGTATTGCATCAGTGTGCTCCAGTATCTCTGCAGTTATTGTTTTGTCTTTTTTCAATTCCTTCTATTAGCTCACACTCTTCCTACATATATCTTGTTCAAATTTCCCATCGTTCATAAAATACTTTTTATTCATTCACTCAAGTTCAAATGCATTTTATTTGAACGTGTAGTGAATGACACTGGATGTTAATGCAGTTTTTTTCAAATATTAATTCAGTAATTTAATTTAATTAATTAATTTTAGTTTTTTTTTTTTTTTAGATTTAAGTTGCATATATCTACCAATAGATGGCGCCAGATAAACTTAAAAAAATGAATGAAAATTATTTATAAAGGACTTTCTGCAATAGAGTGAAAAAAAAAGTAGGAATTGACTTTAATTTTTTTTTTATATTACTTGTTTAAAGGATAAAACAATAATCTGCAATAAGTCTGCATCTTTTTTTAAAAGATAAAACAATAACTGCAGTTTTACTCATGGAAAACTATCAAATTTATACCAGTAATGCAAAGTAAAACCATTTTAAAGTAAATTTAAGTTAGCAAATTTCTGTAAGTCCTCTAGTTACTTTTATTGCCTCGGATGACTCACTTGTAAGTCAAGTAAGTGTGTTACAAGTTTCTGATATTAAAAGATAAAAAATAACTGAAGTTTTACTTATGGAAAATTATAAAATTTATTCCAGCAATGCAACGCAAAATAATTTTATATCTAGTAATTGAAATCTGTAATACAGAGAATACTATGTTCAATAAAGAACTATGGCGTTAAATGAAACGGTTTTTAGAATAAACCGGATATTTAACAAAATAGTAAGTAAATAAATTTTTAAGCTACGACATGATTTTAGTGTATTGTAAACATTTTATTAGATATTTTTTACAGAATTTAACTATTAAGTATTAATTGAAAGGTTATAGCTAAAACAAGTTTCAGTATCATAACAAAGCACTTAAAAAGTTCTGCTGAAATGTTTTATGTAAATTACATTGACGAAATTAACAATCTAATTTTTTTAAATATTTAGTACTATGAGTTATATATAATTACCTTTATCTTAAGACTCTTAAAACTAATTTAAATAAAAAACATCAGACAAATAATTATAACAAATAATAATTAACACTAATGAAAGGAGAATAATAATTAATAAATTAAAATTAATTTGAATTGTTATTCTCCTTTCAGTGTTAATTTGTGTTTGTTATTCGTAATTTTTTATCAGGTGTCTTTATTTCAATTCCAGATTAATTTATTTAAAGACTTAACATTGATTTCCTTTTAACATGTTTACAGTTTTTTTTTTTTTTCAGTAAATAATTTCCTCAGCTGTAGTTACAGTCAACAAAAGTTTAGATGAATCAAGAGAAACAAAATGTTGATTTATATTTCACATTTTAAAAAAATTCAGTCCAACGTGTATTTTATGAACGTCATGCGAATTTTTTTTAAATCGTAAACTTTATTTGAATGCCTATTTAATTGATGTTTTATTAAAAGAAAAATAATATATTGTTTGATAAGAATGAATTAGTGATCGTTATTCAACAATACGCTTAAACATTTATTCTGCGTTCTCCCAAGAGGTTCAAAAAAAACATATCGTTTCACTTTTCCTGTCGATTATTTGAAATTTATCTTTTTCACGAGACAAGCACATTACTAAATCATGTTTTTTTCTCTTAAATTGTAGAGAGTGGCAATAAATTTTTCTTCCTAAATTATTATAAAACTTGATATTCGAAAGCCTATCAAACAATTTTAAAATTCGTCGTATCAATTATTTTGTACAAATAAAATGTTGGTTTTAAAGTTTGTTAAATACAATATTAGGTTTTACTGGTCTATGGAAATTTTCAATAAAATGTAAAAGTAGTTTTTAAATTTGTTTATTAAACTATTTTAAACTGTAGTGTACAAGTTGGCAACTATGTAACTGGGTGTGATTGTGTTGAAATACATGAGGCGTAGGTTTCAGAACTCACAGATTTATTTACACAGGCTCAAACACCGCACGCAAACAACATTCAACACATTTAAAGACAGATAAGTACAGATACGTGGAAGGACTCCAAGCCAAAAACCTGAAGCTCGGATACGCGCAGGATGAGCGAAATGTACTTCCTCTCCGGGTGAGAGTCTGTAGGCCAACTAATGCGCTGGGATGCGTTAAATATTTTTCCACTTGGGATGAGAGACAATAAACTAAACTTTTCTCAACGGGAGCAAGGTTGCGATGTATTTCCTCTGGGGCGTTAGTCTCGAGTCCGACCATTTCTCCTGAATGCTTGAAAGTGTGTAGGAGCATCACGGTTATAATTTTTTAATATATAAGAAAATTAAGAGCTCTTAAAACTGCCTTATTTATTTAACAAAAAAAATGTATATCTATGTTGCACGTTTAGATTTTTTCATAAAAGGACAGCTATTAATGTATATGCAATTATTTTTATTCTATGTTAATAAATGGTACTACAGTGTGCAGAGAAATAAAGCAGTAAATTTGAAAAAAAAAAAAAACATAATATATTCTCTCTGAATCTGATAAAATTTAATATTTTGACCATTTCTTAATTCAATATTATATTATTCAAATGCAAATGTTATTTGTCTAAGGATTTTTTATTTATGTTTTTATATGCTTTCTTTTTTTTATAGTCTCATGTCTTAAAATGTTTGTTCACAAATATACAAACTTGCGCATTTTAAAATTTATATCGTAAGGTTTTGATATATGGAATACAAGTAAATTATTATAACATGCACAAAAATAAATTATTAAAATATTTTCACATTAAATAAAAAATTAATTTAAAATACATATTTTATTACATTTACTAAATTTATTCCAATTAAAATAGTTCAGTAAAAACATGAACCTAAATGATACCAAGTGGTTATAATTATGAAAAAATAATGCTATCGTTGAGATTAATTTCTCTAATTTGTGTTTAGATAATTTATTTTGTTAAATTCAGAAAAATATTTGCGTGGAAACGTATTTTCTATAGTAACGAAAACTGCTATAGCACTAATTACTGGGGAAAAATAACACTTGCTACAGTTGCCAAATTAATTTCTGGGTAGAAATATTTAACATTTTGACTGGAGTACTTTTATTTAAACAATCGTATTAACAAGCACTATGAACCTACAATAATCATATTAGTAATATTTTTGTTAACAAAATATGAAAGTATTTTAAAACATATCACTCAAATTTGACAGCAGACAAGCATTATTGTGGGTAGTTATATTACAGGCAATTAGTGCTTTATACCAACGGAACAACCTGTCACTCAAATCTGATAGCAGATATTTGATATCATGTATAATGAGATTCAGGAAATTAGCGAATATTTGTGCGACCTTCACAGGTCGTCACAGCTACAGGATTGAATATGAACTATACCATGAATTGTTCCACTGTGATTGGTGATAGACCATGAGATGAGAAATGAGAGAAGCTGACCCTCCCCTCTTGACGAATTGTCTTAAAAGCAGTTTTCTGGTGAGGAGGGGATAGAATTCTGTGACGAGTAGACCAGAAGTGCTTTTTTTTTTTTTCCTTCTTTCCGAAGTGACTGAATAGGCCAGGGATTCCGCCTGTTTAAAAATGAGATCCTTGTGGTTTCGTGTATTTTGCCGTTTGTACAGCAGACCAAGTATTTTTAGATTCGCCATAGACTTGAGAACTCTGAAAATTTCTGACGTTGGAGCGAACTGTACTTGTGATTTAATCGTGCATTTGTAAAACAAATTTAAATATTTAATTTTCATTTTTTTTTTTGTAAATAATAAATTATTATAAACCAGAGTTTTTATATGTATAGATATACATAGTGCTTGTAAATAAAATTAAAGTGTTTCCATGAACCTGAAATTCGCCCTCATCTTGAAGCCGTTATAGGTCTAATATGGGCCGAGACGTCACAAGAGAACGTTCTTTCATTTAATTTGGAGAAATATTTACAGCAAACTTATTTACTATTTTAGTAGAAAGTGCTAGCATTAATTACAGGGGGAAATGTAACTCTTTTTACAGTTGTCAAATTAATTTTCGGGTAGAAATATTTAACATTTTAACATCAGTGTTTTTATTTTAAGAATCGTATTAACAAACACTATGAACTCTACAATAAATTCAAAATAATCATATTAGTAATATTTTTGTTAACAAAATGCGAAGGTATTTTTTTTTTAAAAAATTACTTATATTGGCACGCAAGCAAATTTTTTATAAATATAAAAGTCGCCATTCTTAGAATAAAAAATAAAAAATTAAAAGAAAAGAGCTAAGCAGTTTTTGATGAATGGTTTGTCTTTTAAAAATGCCCATAAATCACTCGCGAAATCATTTGTCTTCACCAATGCATTTTTCATACAAATTTTCCTGTTTTTTTCTCACAAATAAAAGTATTACAACTGGTATATGCGCTTCTATTTTTTAAAGTCTTATGTAATATTTAGCATTATGAATATTGAAAAAGCATTAACCAATGGAAAAAAATGACCCAAATATTGAAGTTTTCTAAACAATTAATCTTTTTCCCAAGTACGAATTTATTTAAATATATTTTTCCCGCGTAAAAATTAATAAAAAAATAATAGTTAGGTGTCTGAATTAATTGTATTGGAATTCTTTTTTTTTTATAAAATAAAAAATAATCGAAATTTATATATTATTTCAGGTGATTGTAAAATATATATATATATTTAAATTATTTTAATATTAAATTTTTAACTACATAATAAAACACTCTTTCGTAAAAGATCTGGTGGGAATTTATGTGTAATTTAGTTCAAGAAATAACTGGTCCTAAGACTGAAAAAAATTAACTTCGAAAATTATTTATACATATATATTATTTATTAAAAAATAAAAATAAAGCAAATTAAAAATTTCGATACATTATATAAGTGGTTCTCAAACTTTTTGAAGTGGGGGCGCATTTAAAAACTTACAAATAATTGAAGAGTACAATATATAAATTTCTGAGAAATAAGCATCCGCTACTAACGGTTTGCTGTTTTATAACCAGATAGTCAATTTCACAGTTAACAAATTGTAGACAGCGGAGTCTCACAGACTGAAATGAGATTTTTTTTTTTAGCATTGAAAATCACAAAAACGCTAGCGGCTTTAGTAACCAACCATGGAAATTACCGCTCTTAGTTTCTCGGAAATCTTCTATAGCCCATTATTGCTATTTGACGATTTTTTTATGTGAAGAAAGAAAAAAAAAAAAATAAAGCAACTGGAAAGGTTAGTGGGGCATAATGAAAGCTGCTTCCGAACAGGACAACAGACAAAAAAAGAGTAATTATATTTATTTTTATATGTGGACACATATTTCTCTGAAATACCACATACCATAAAAATCTTCTAGAAAAACCATTGATTTAAAATGTTGTTGTGATATAATCAATGAAACGAATGCCATATTTGCACACTTTTCGAAAAGAAAAACTTTTACTCGATTGTTAAAAAAAAGATATGAAAAACATTGGCATAGTGACTATATTTATTATAATATATGGCCACATATTTCTCTGGAATAACAGAGTGATTACTGATATTTATCCAGGCCGTACCAATGCGCCCTGACGCATCCTTTGTGAACCACTGCATTATATTAAAATATCTAAAAACGCGTTTTAGTATTCGTTGCAAAAGGGCCTTATCAAAAAATTTTTATATCGATTTTTTAAATCCAAAAATTATTGTTCACAAATATGATGTGCTGATATTAAACTGACATTTTAATGCATTATTTCGTTGCAACCACATCTACTTTATCTCACCTTTAAAATGGAACACGTTTTTGACTATAAATATCTTATAAATATTAAAGTTCCCAAACAAAAGATATGATCTTTTGTAAAAGAAATGAAAACATGAAGTAAAATATACATTTTGCAAAAATATTTTTAAATATTGAAATTTTTGCTAAACTAAATCTGGATCATATTTCCTGTTCTAATTTGTCATCAAAATCAGAATATCTTTCAATAAATTACAAACTGTATTTTTAAAGAAAAATGGACTTAAATGATGCAAACAGCGTGAAAAGAATCGGTGGCCCGTAGTTTTGTGTATCATGCTCTAATTAAATCGAGCATATCTCATCTGAATGAATGGAATAAATTAAAATAACATTAAATGTGGCTTTGATTACGAAAAGGAAAAAAAAAAATTATTGTTTTCATCGCATACTAATAACAATAGAATGAAAAACATCAGTATTTGCATTCAGTAGATTTTAATAAAAAATGTAAATTGTATTGAAGATCTTTATAACAATTATTTAATATTTATGAAATGCAATTGCATTTTTATTCTTTCTTTCATTTTAAATTTAAATTAAAAATACTTTTCTGAGAAAGAGGTCCATGTTTTCAAGATGAAAAACATGTTTCATCTTTGTTTCAACATGTTTAACTTTGTTTGTTCCCTTTAGGGAACAAACAAAGTTTTAAAGCACCTACCCTAGAAATCCACCAATTTCACAGGATCGAACTGCTTTGCAAATAGTAAAGTGTCAGAATTTATAAATAATAATAGTTTATTTTTCCTTCATAAGAACATGAGCAATTTATTTGAAATATTTTATTCAGTAAATGTTATTCAGGTGGGATATAAATTGTGCCTGATAAAAAAAAAATCTGTCCATACTCTGTGCCGATAGACAAAACATCCCAATAAGAAAGACAAAACATCTCCGAAGAAAAACACCACAATTCACCGAAATTTATCTTTTCATTATACAGTTCTGAATGTTATTCCTCTACGATTATGCAAGTTATTGTTAACATATCAGACAGAATCTAATATAAATACTGAAATTTTTCCATAATATCATCACTCATTAGTAAAACAATGTTATTGGAGCAATTTATAGATTGAAGCACTAATATTCATTTGGTTTGTCACTCTACGGTCATCTGGTGCACACGAGGGCTAAACAGACCGCGACCTATAGTTTAAAGTGGATTCGAACCACTCACAAACATCCATGCTACCGCCAGGATTCGAACCTGAAGCTTGTGATGCCACTAATATTGTAGATTTATACGTGTATGGATTGCTTTATTTTTCCAAATGACAACTTTCTGTTAGCTAATTTGTACTTTGTTTCATAAATAAGCTGACAAGAGCAACACAAAACAAGAGAGACAACATTTGAGACATTGGCAATCAGTAAACTGAACATGAATTGATATTGTTCCATTTCATAATGCTGGCCATTTTTCTTTTAGGTTATTCCCACCAAAACGTCACATACGTAAAAAATTCTATATTATTCAAAGCATGCTACACACAAAGCATGTTAAGATGCGCCTTTATCACCAATAGTTTGGAACGTAGTTGTCCTTTATAGGATTACACTTCATTCCATCTTCTAGAGTACAATAGTCCACAGATTTATTGTATCTATCCTTGGTATATACCAGGAGTGGCCAACCCAAATGATCTTGAGCGCCACTTCGAAAATGCATCATCACTCCGCGGACCGCATATAAAATTTTTAGACCCACTATAGATATTCTTTTTGGAGTGAAAAAATTCAAACATAATGAGTTTTTATTTTTTTGTTTACTGTTAATATTACATGTAAACATAGAAAATATAATAATAATGATACTAAACACACATTGTAAAGAAGTATATAACACTAAAAATTAAATATAAAAAATGTAAGCGAACTAAAAAAATGAAATCATTAAAGAATATTTATTTTAGTAGAGCGATATTTGTTTCTCTACTCTTTCCTTAGCATTTGCAAATTGATTCCAATTTGAATATTTGCACTTCGTAATTGGTGTTGCGCACGTTATGTTTGAGTGCGTTTGGTCAATTTCGATTTCGAAAAAAATAATCTGATTTTCTCTGCTAACGACGATCAGTTGTGCGTATCTAGGATGGTCACTGATTCATGAGGTCACTTAAAATGAAACACAGAAACTGTTATATTAGATGATATACATATTATATTATATATATTATACTTATATATATTATACATGAGTGATGTCAGAACATCTAAGATGACATCATGATTCACATCATGAGTTTGCAGAATATAATTTAATTATTCTGCGAACTCATAACTGTAAACTTATAAATAGAACAGGTAATATCTGTTATCTATTCTCAAGAATATTATTTTAAAATCAAAGTTAATTTGTTTTTATAATTTCGGCAGTTAATTTTTGAATATATGGATGCACACAAAATGTATTTTTTAATACATTGGTTTTCACTACTTCCGCCATTATAAAATAAATGTATTCTGTAAAAGTATAATATATAATGGATATTTTGTGAAATTGCCGTTGATTGGCCATACTTGGTATATACAATAAAGCTTTCGATTCGGCAGCATTTATTGCATTTTTAAAAAGCCGGCGAGTTACCTAGCGGATAATGCGATGGCTTTAAATTTGACTATACACTTAATCTAGCGATGTTTATTATTTTTGAAAATTATGTTGCTGTAGTTTTGTAATGCTGGGCAATTTTACATAGTAATTTGTAACTAGAAATAAAGCAACAGATTCACCGTTACCCAGGATGCACGACAAGGCCTATAAACTACACAGAATTTTTTTCCCATAAATTAGCATGAAATAAACAAATGAATTTGTTCTTGTTTTTGAAACAATACTTATTTCGGATATAATTACTACCGATCTAGTTATTTATCAACTTCAATAATTTTCGTTTAACTAAATGCTTCAATTGATGATGAATGTTCTGTTGAATGACTATTTCGTTGCTTTTAAATTATTTTAAAGTTTAAGTTTTATTAGGATTAATTTCTTTCTTTTTAGTTTCAATTTTCGATTATTGAATTGTATAAGATTTTTTTTTCTAACACAGCTGGCAAATACTTAGACAGTTATATTTATGCCTTAAACAAGGGCTGTTCCAACGTTACTCCTTTAGAACTACCCAGATAGGCACATGTAGCTTGAAGATATACTACGGACGCGAGTAACACTAATCACAAATGCTCTACGATAATATTAGACCAGGAACTACGTTTTAAAGTGGAATCCGAACTAATACAAATGCTAACCCGAAACCAATAACCTAAAACCAATAACCCGAAACCTGTGGCACCGAGCGGCAGACTCGACCATCAGGCCCCAATTTGTATAATCGGAACCTAAAATCAGATTAAATAAAATCCCATCAAATCAAATATGATTCATCATCAATCAAATATGATTTGTATAATATTGTAGTTAGAATTTTGATTAATACTTTGCACATATAATCTTTATCCTAATACTAAGCAGCTGTCTGATGGCCAATTGGCCTTTTTTATGAAAGGCTTCAGGTTCGAATCCTGGCAGTGAGGTGGATGTTTGTTAGAGATTCGGTATCCGCGTTAAACTGAGGTCCCGGTCTAATCGATATAAAGTGTGCATAAAATGACCATAAAGCGACAAACCAAACTAGATATAATCGTCTATTTGATTTTTTTTTTTTTGTTAAAGTTCAACAATCTTTTAAGGATAAATATAGATGTTTTAGCCAATATTTTCTTTGAAGATAATGTTTAAAATGGGTACTAGATGTGATAATGTAGCAATATATGAACATTAGCATTTAATTAAAACAGTATTTCGGAAAGAGATCTAAAAACATCTATAAAAACACATGCACAAAAAATTCGTTGCTATGCGATTTCATATTCCAAACTTGTTTGAAAGCATTTTAAGTTAAAAATTGTGTGATACATTCTCATTATTTTTATGTCACAAAACAACTCGATAATAATTTGCATATTTGCAGAGAAACCAAACACTCAAGTTTACAAAGAAGTTAAAGTACATGTATTGGAAAATAATTTATTTTTAGCGAGTATTTACAAAATTAAAGAAGGGTACAACAGCCGTACTTATTTTTGTTCAATACTTTACGTAATTAAAGAAGTAAAAGCGCATGCAATTGTAAGTTCCAGACACTATTAGCATAATAATACATAAATGCAGGTATAGTAAAGTAGTTCTGTTAAGTTAAAGCAGATGAAATAACATATGATAAATGAAGTTTGGAATCCATGAATAACAGACATTTTGTTTTATAATTCGCGTGCAAAAATGTTGAAAGCAAAGGCTATATTAAGAAGCTCAAATACCAAGGTCATGAATCATGGGAACCATTAATAACAATTGTATCGTGTTCAAAAATAATACTAGAAATAGATTATTTTTAACACAATTGTTGTAATATTTGATTATATATTGTAATATTTTATGTATAAAATAATATTTGATGTATAGAGTAATATTTGATAATATGTTGTAATATTTGATAATATATTTTAATATTTGATGTATAGAGTAATATTTGATAATATATTGTAATATCTGATACATAAAATAATATTTGATAATATGTTGTAAATGTTGATACATAAAATAAAAATTTTTTAATAGGTTGTAATATCTGATACATAAAATAAAATTTTTTAATAGGTTGTAATATCTGATACATAAAAGAATATTTGATAATAGGTTGTAATATTTGATATGTAAAATAATATTTGATAATATGCTGTAATATTTGATATGCAAAATAATATTTGATAATATGTTGTAATATTTGTTATGTAAAATAATATTTGATAATATTTGTTAATATGAAGTAATATTTGATATGCAAAATAATATTTGATATTAGTAATATTCGTTATGTAAAATAATATTTGTTAATATGCTGTAATATTTGATATGCAAAATAATATTTGTTAATATGCTGTAATATTTGATTATGTAAAATAATATTTGATAATATGTAGAAATTTTTATGTAAAATAATATTTGATAATGTGTTGAAAAATTGATATAAATATTTTATAATGTGTTTTAATATTTGATATATGGAAAATTAAGTGTGAACAAATAAAATTTTTGTCTCTTGTAAGAAGATAAATATTAACTTTATTTTTGAATATTAAAAAAATTATTCTTATCATAATTATAATCTCATTTAACCATAAAATATTTATCTCTTTCAAAAATATATTTTAATTAAAAAGTTTTACATACGTTGTGCGAAATTTAAAATCCTGTTAAAGTTATCAGATACATGACAGCACACATTTCGCAACAACCAAATCGATTCTGCCGCAATCGTAACCCTCACTATTCAATTTAAGAATATAATGTCTGCAACTATCCTAACAGCAAGCTATAAACGCTTACGCTGCGTAATATGACTGCTATACTTAATATAACTGCTAACTTATTATACTTCCTATACGTAACTGATATATTTTCAATAGAAAATGATTCACTATAGATTTAATTTAAGCTGAATTGTATGTTCAAATACTTCGTTTAAAAAAATAGCATTAACTAAACATTGCAAAAAAAAAGAAGAAAATAATTTTTTTTTTTAGCTACGCTGTTCAACGCATATATGTTATTATAAAAACCGAAAAAAGGCTCAGAAAATCGGTGAGCTAAGCTTACGTATCCAATGTTGGTAACAATAAGAAATTTTAAACATATCCGAGTCCATAAACCAGAAAGTAATTCGATTTAAAACCTGCTGATCTCAGCGTCTTCTTTAATTTTTTGTTGCAACTACCTGACGCTGGGAAAAAAGTATCATAAATATTGCAAAGGATTATTTTTAAAGATTTCGATTTGTCTTTTTATTGATTCTTACTAGATTTATTTCATTACGGATCATATATATTTACTGTCTACACTGAAGATTATAATAAGTATTTTGGATATAATGCCCTCGTATTTCTTTATAGAAAAAAATCCAGACGCATATCATTTAATTGTACTTTCATGGACATGGACACTTTTGAATAAATGAAATTATGGTCCAATTATATTTTATATATCTAATATATATATATAAAAAGTTATACCAAGAAGTTATATACTGACACTTTAAATGAATATATACATACATATTTATATCAAATACATTGCGGTTATTAAAAATTATTTTTCATTTATTGTAAAATTTATTGTCTTATGGACTAGGAATAGTCTGCCAGAAAACGAAACCAAAGAAATATCTATATATACCTATATTTATATACATATAATATGTTATCAAATACACTGCAGTTATTCAAAATTATTTTTTATTTAAGGTAAGATTTATTGTCTTCTGGACTAGGATTAGACTGCCAGATACAGAAACTAAAGAAAATCTAATTTCTTCGGATCGATATTTTAAAAATACTGGCATATTGTATTTAAATGTTAAATGTTATGTACAATAATATTTTACAATTAAATAACTCTATCGGCCCATTGGAAGTAGTTTGAAAGTTAGAATCAACTTGTTCTAAATATTTTGCTTACATCAGAAAAGAAAATGTGGGAGTTAAATAGTTAATAGAGAAAATTAAACTTTAAATATTTATATTAGTGCATTGATATGTTCTTAATCAGAAGGAACTTGAATCCAAGTTGGATTAGAGATATCAAGCAGAAATTATTATACAGCAAGGGAAAAGGGTAATTCTATATACACGAAAGTCATTTCAGTGGAAGAAGTTTGAAAGTTAGAATCAACTTGTTCTAAATACCTTTTCTTACATTGCAAAAAGAGAATGTGGGAGTTAAATAGTTAATAGAGAAAATATTTAATTTTTTGTATCAGTGCATCGCTGTATTCTTAATTAGAAGGCACTTGGATCAAAGTTGGACTGCAGGTATCAAACCGAAATTACTGTACAGTTAGGAGAATGGTAATTTCAAAAACAAGAAAGTCATTCCATTAGATTCTAGAAAAGAGACAGGAACTTTCTAGATACTGTCTCTAAACCGTCCTGATGGCCAAATGGCAAGCGCTTTTGCCTTTGGGACCACAGGCTTCAGGTGTAAATCCCACGTCCGTTAGTTGCTTGTCAGTATGTAATCCTTTTTGAATCGAAGATTGGATGGATATAGTGTTGGATATCTATATTCACAGCAATTGACAATAATACTTGATTTAGCAAGTTAAGCCCGACTGAAAGTGTCCATGTATGTGTAAAGAAATAGGAAGATAAATCTATTCGGCGGAAAGCTCTTTTATTTGGCTTAAGGAGGAAGGGAAAGGGTGCGATAGTAAGATTAAATATATTACTACCTCAGAGTAAACGAGCATTTTGTCTCGAAATGAGAACTCAACTATTCTGAGGAAGAACACTACACATTTTTAAGATCTTTCCTTTAGACTCATGAATTGGTTTGTCGCTCTGTGGTCCTTTTCGCAAACTTTAGCTAATTAGACCGGTACCTACAGATTAAAGTGGATCCGAACCACTAAAAATCATCCATACTACCGCCAGGGAACCTGGAGCCTGTGATACCAAAGGCTAGAGCACTAGCCACTTGGCCACCAGGCCGCTTAGAACCATGGGGAAATTGCAACTTCTCTCGTATAGCGGCCTGATGGCCAACTGGCTAACGCTATGGCCCTTGATACCACAGGCTTGTGGTTCAAATCCTGACGGTGGCATGGATGTTTGTTGATAGTCCGAATTCATTATGTAGGTCCCGGTCTAATTAGCCAAAGTTTGCGAGAAAGGACCATGGAGCGACAAACCAAATCAAACATATAAAGTGTCTCTAAGGACTTTCCTACTACGAGTCTTGGTGGCCCTGAGTTCCACTTGAAAAATGAATCTGCTAACATCTTCCAGTCTAGTAGCAATTAATTTCAAGTCAAACAGATTATCATTTATAAACAACTATAATTAAAATTTAAATGTAAAATCCTAAAATAAAACAGAAAATTACTACTTTTTATATTCATTACTACCTCTTCGTAAAGACAAATGCTTAATCTGCTGGAACAAAATTCATCATAAACGTTAAAAATAAAATCACCCTAAGAAATAGAATAAAACAAATTTCATAATTTAGTTGAAAAGAGAAACTAAGTAATTACTTTTGTTCCTGAAAATAACTAAACAAGAAAAATTGCAAGTCTCATGAAAATTATCCTATCAACCCTCTTTTATTCTAGACATAACTTTTATTTATGTTCAGACAATTTAATACATGTCGTCAAGAACATTATTACATAACCTCTAACATTCATTGCAAAATGTTATCTAAATGATATTCATTCAACGTTAAAAACAATTCCTTTTGTTGTTGGAAAGTTGTAAAAAATAAAGATGTTTTTCATTATATAAATGGGAATTCCTACGGAAGATCTTAATGGTAAAACACAGTGTTGATGTATATTCTATGACTATTTTCTTTAATATTTTATATATTTAACAAAAATATTTTGAAGGAAACTTTCAGAAGAGTTTATTTTCTTTATCCTAAGCAGTTTTTTAATGCGTGTATATGGATTTTCAGTGTGTTTCCATTTGTTGATGCTTTCAACTTTTTTAGGGCGTTAAAATACAGTGTGATTAAAGTCCCACTTTCAAAGTGCTGTAAAGAAAGAAGCACTCCTAAAAGGAAGAAATCCGTACGGTATCAAAAAATGTTCCAAAGTGTAATCATAGATGGCTGTAAGTGGCATGAAGAAAGTGAATTTGGGTACCAGTGACATTTTGAATCGAAATTAGAACGTATTTGGATGAGTTGCACATTAAACCAACTCTAGTGCTCAATGTGCTTGATTATTTCGGTTCTTTGACGGAAAAAATGACTTCCAAGTCGTTCAACAGTTGTTACTGTTAGTGTAAAGCCCATCCATCACGGCAAAGTCATACCAAATTGGATGGAAAAATCGATGGAACTTTTATTTGATGGCATGACGTTTTCCCCTTCTTCAAGTACCTTCAGTCAAATTTGAACTCATTGTGACTAGTGTTTTTTTTTTTTTTTTTTTTTTTTTTTTTTGCAGCAATTTGTAAGTGGGACTTTAATTATAATCATACGATATAAACACAGATTTTTTTCACTAAGATTATACTGTGATCCGAATTTAATTCTTTACCTTTCTGTCTGTCAAGCACAAAGAAACAAACAGACAGCAGGTTTCGAAGGCTTTTTGCTACCACCATAATACGACAGTGCTAATATTTGCATGACATTGCTTCATATTCCTCGTGTGTACGCCACAAATAGCCTCGATTAGTTTAAAGGAAAGACAATGTCCTTTGAAAATAATTTTGCGTTATAACAGCCCCGCAAAAATTAAATAATGTATAAATGAGATAAAGATATGTAGCATAAAGAGAAACCATATTTGTTTCACATTTAAAAATCATGGTTAATAAACTTGGTGTATAATTTCTTAGAAAATTTAATAATTTTGTGTATGTATCCTAAATAAACAAACGCAGTCACTGGTCTATATTCCAAATACCATTCTCCACACCTCACAATAATTAATACCATCCTCCAGATCTCACAATAATAATACAATTTTCTCCATTGTTCACAACAACTAATACCATTCTCTATTGTTCACAATAACTAATACCATTCTCCATAGTACACAATAACTAATACTATTCTCCATAATTCGCAATTAATACCATTCTCCATAATTCACAACTGATACCATTATCCATAATTCACAATAATACCATTCTCCATAATTCACAACTAATACCATTCTCTCTTTTACACAATAACTACTATCTTTCTCCATATTACACAATAACCAATACCATTCTCCATATTACACAATAACTAACACCATTCTCCATAGTTTACACAATAACTAATACCATTCTCCATAGTTCACAATAACTAATACCATTCTCCGTAGTACATAATAACTAATACCATTCTCCGTAGTACATAATAACTAATGTAGAAATAGCCACATATCCACACATAAAGAGAAAAAAAAATTCTGACCAAAAAATGCCAGAGTGGCATATTGCAAAGTGCTTGGGTTTCAAGACGGAGAAAACTAGGTATGAAGCAGAGCAAAGTCCTACTATAATACCACATTACTCTGGGCTGAGAATAACATGGGTAAAATTGTGCCATCGCAATTCTGAGCACACTCCCACAAGGTGGCACCTTGGGAGATCACATCTTCCTATCCTACATTTAAAGATCAACCGAAAAGATGTTTTCGCCTGCATATTTATCTTGCAAATCCCCAGTGCAAAGTCGTATTAAAAACTTCTGCAGTAATGTATTTTGTCCATGGGAATACAGATATGATAAATCGGAAATTGGAATTTCTATTGGGTACCTAGATGTCCAATGGAATTCCCGAATATCTCAAATAATTTCAGATTTTTTGATGTGCAAAATATGGAATAAACTGCAAAAAGTATCGACTAATACTAAAAACAAGTAATATAAAAAAAAATTTTAAGTCAATTCCTACTTTTTTTCACTATATTGCAGAAAATCTTTATAAATAATTTTCATTATTTTTTAAGTTTATATGGCACCATCTATTGGTAGAAATATGCAACTTAAATCTAAAAATACTAAAGTTATTTAATTAAACTTAATTACTGATTTAATATTTGAAAAATTGTATTAACATCCAGTGTCATCCACTACAAGTTTAAAAAATGTATTTGAACTTGAGTGGACGAATCAAAAGTATTTTATGAACGATTGGAAATTTGAACAAGATATATATAGGGAGAGTGTGAGGTAATATAAGGAATTGAATAAACACGTTTTACTTAAGAACATACGTCCTCATAAATTTCGCAGGATCAATACTTTTACTTTTAGCTGATTCTTTAAAAACTTTTCATACTTTTAAAATTTAATAAAGACGAACAAATTTCATACAATAAGTATTATGCGAAACGAGACTATAATAAAAGTAACTAGAATACATTATTTTTAAAATAGCACAGAAATGATTCAGTTACATAATATAACAAAGGACTCAGCATTATTATTACAGAGCTGTTATTTCAAAGCCCTATATTAACCACATACCTAGTCAAGAGAAAAAAATAAACGAACTCTGATTATTCGAAAGATAATTGCAGAACTTTTTCCCCCAGGATATTAAAGAGAAAATTTTTCATTCTTCGGCTTCTTTTCACACCATTTTGGAATTATGTGGAAGAAGTTCTGTATTTACTTTGTAAAAAGATTTTTAAATTACTCCAGCAGCTTTTAGAAAACTTTGTTCCCCTTTCTTTCAAATGCCAGATATTGCCTTGAGGTGAAAAGAACAGATCAGTTATTAAAAATTGTTTTATTGTTGGCGTCGGTCTTTTGTTGTACTTATGAACCTTTATTTAGAGTAGGAATTTTCAAATATTTTCCTTTTTTTAGCATAAAATCGGCTTAAAGGACCTGCAAAATTCTAATTATAAAACTTTACCTCATACGTGCAAAAACCAACATTGTAATTAAATATATTCAATTCCAGTCAAAGTATGTGCAAATGCAATTGAAATGATAGTTGAAAGACACTTATGACTACAATTTTCGTAAAAGTGATATTATTTTTCATTGGCGCAACAGCTCCATGAGGTGGCAGGGTCGTCTGCCTACTGGCAGATTTCTAAACATGAGATGTTTTTCTTTTTTACTTGGAAGGGTTGTCAGTCTTACGCCGAACGCTCTACATTCATATTAAATCGGGATCTACGGTTTAAAGTGGATTCCGAATCACTGCAAACATCTATGACACACCGGGACTCGAATTGAAAACCTGTGTCCCCGAGCGCCAAAGCGCTTCTCATTCAGCCATCAGGCCCAAAAGTGATATTACTCAATTCCATGATAAGATATGTCCATTAAATGAAATCTTCCAATGAATTATAACAAATCCTAGCACAAATCCCTCAGTCCAACCTATGGCGCAGATATAAAGCACCCAACTAGGGTGGATAAGGGTCCAGGATTGTATCCACTGACGATCTCCATTGCAGGGGCTGCTTTCAGAAATGAGGAAACTCAACGTCGATTGCAGGCATACCGCATAAATAGCCAGACTGACATATTACATAAACATATTATGAACAAAAAGGAACCACTTTATTCCATATTAATTTAAATCTAATATCAATTGTAAAGAACTAAAAATAAATTATTTCATATTTTTTGGAAATCGAAATTGATGTAATTCAATTCCTGTTTTTAATGTTTGAACTTTGTTTGCTAATTTTTACATCTTTAATCGAAAAAAATTATATGACATCTTGTTAAATTTTAAAAATTATAAATAAAAAATTTCAATACGTTGCGTATGTTTAACATATTCCAGAGATAAATTATTTAATTATTCTGATTTGTAATGTAATAAGAAAATAAGAGAAAGTCGAATTAGGTATGTCAACCATTTATTAATAAGTGTTGGAATGCGATTTTATCCTAAAAATTAAATAGATAAGAACTTCAACAACAACAACAAAAAACCACTTTTACTAATTGATTTCGCAGTTCACGAGAATTCCATTGAAACCTCTGTTGCATTTTATTTATATTGGTAATTAACTTCAAATTCTAACGTCTGCAAAGTACATTTCCGCAATATTTCATCAGTCTAGACAGACTAGACATTTATTCTAGAATTTTCGTTCAGTGATAGAAACTAATGATCGGTGAATTGTATTTTCATCGGAAATGATTATAATTTATTGTTTCAGATAAATGGAACGCGACTGTAAAATAACACATTATTTTACATGAAATTACATTTACATATTTAATTCATTATTTACACAAACATGTTTATAAGATAATTTAATAACTATTCACAAATTTATTTATTATTCAAATTTGCAGAAGTTAAAACTGATGTATCTACAAGTTAAACAAACCTAAACTAATAATTCATAAAAAAATGTAAAAAATTATCTTTGGTCAGAATATTTTATTTTTACGAGGAAGAGAAACTTCCCTTAGTTGATATAAAAACTGTTTCTTCTTTTGTCAGAGAGAAAATAAACAGCGATTTGTTACTTAAAATCAGATTGTAGTAATTTTTTTTCTCGCCAAGTTCGCCAAAGGACACGTAAAACTAATCAAAAAAACCAAAGGGACTTTTGTTTTCGCAGATTTCAGTACACCGCTGATGACTCCTATTTTCCCTTTCCCCTCGTCATTAAGACTGCTTTTGTAGGGGAAATCGAAGTCATTAACACTGTTTACTCTCACCGCAGGAGCGCTATTGCATCCTGATTCTGAAGATAAAGGGGAATTTCTTGAGGGTTTCTTTTACTTTTTTTTTTATTTTCATTTTCAGTTGGAAGGAACAGTTTTATTTTCGAAAATGGAAACTGAAAGAAATAAAGAAACAAAAAAAAAAAAAAATTCTTCACAGCTTTTCGGTAACTAATTTGCACGTCGTTTCTTGCCAACTTATGGTAAAAGAAGAAGTATAAACAAACTTCACGAAATTTCCATACAATTTTTTTTTTTCCTCTTTATATTGTTTGGCGTAGTTCCGTTTATTTTGAATCCTGAGGAGAATCTAATGAGAAATATAACCTGCAGAATAAATTTCGAACTTTGATTAACAGCTTCTAGAACTAATATGGCTGTGAATTTTAAATAAAACTAGGTTCGATTTTGTAATTATGAAAAAGCATTTAGATTTAAAACTCCTGTATAAATTAAATTCGCCAGATGTTTATCGAAAGGCTAGTTTTCTTGTATTTTAAGTTTTAAATTTGATATAAGTAAAAAAAAAATGATGGTTAAAAAATAAAAATATTTATCCATTGATATCTCTGCATTGGATATAGACTGTAATATTTATAAAAAGTATATGTATTAAAATAAAAGTTAAAAAATGTAATACGTAAATATATAATTTTGCCAGGAATGTCTTTGCGTTTCATATACATAGACAATTTTATTATGTGTATAACAATATTCAGTAATAAAATAGGTTTTCGATTCTAACGTAAATCTTCTTCAGTTAAAATTAGAAAACGGTATCTAGAATATCTTACATAATTTTGAAATTTTTTTTTTTTATTCCATTTTTTAATAATATTTTAAGGTTCTCAATAGCATATGAAATTGTTAGGTACAACAATATCTGATTTAACGTTTAAAATTTCAATAATATATGATTTTTTTTATAACTTTGCCTTTTTTTCAATAATGTACGATATTTTATAATTTTTTTTTAAAATAGAGTTTGGTTCTTAATTGGTAAATAATTTAGGTCAAATGACCGTGAGTCTGAACTAGTTTAAATTCTCATGCAAAAAGTGCTGTTTTCGCCTATAGTAAAATTGAGCTTATGTGGAATTTGAACTCGATTCCCACTACCTTCAGCCAAACGGAAGAACATTCCTTCTGACAGAATTCTTTTTAGCAGGGAAACAAACATAAACTAATAGTTCATATAAAAATTGCAAAATAAGCTTCGGCCAGAATATTTTATTTTACCAGAAAAAAGAAACTTTCCTTAGTTGATATATAAACTGTTTTTCTTTTTCAAGAGAGAAAAATAAACAGCGATTTGTTACTTAAAATCAAATTGTAGTAATTTTTTCCCTCGCCAAGTTCGCCAAAGGACTCGTAAAAACTAATAAAAAACACCAAAGGGTCTTTTGTTTTCACAGATTTCAGTACACCACTGATGACTCCTATTTTCCCTTTTCCCCTCGTCATTAGGACTGCTTTTGTAGGGAAATCGAAGCCATTAACACTGTTTACCCTCACCACAGGAGCGCTATTGCATCCTGATTCTGAAAATAAAGGGAAAATTTCTTGGAGGGTTTCTTTTTCTATTTTATTTTCAGTTGAAAGAAGCAGTTTTATTTTCGAAAATGAAAACTGAAAGAAAGAAAGAAATAAATGAAAAACAAAAACTCTTCACAGGTTTTTTGGAAACTAATTTGCACGTCGTTTCTTGCCAACTTATGGTAAGAAGAAGAAGTAAAAACAAACTTCCCCAAATTTCCATAGAATGTTTTTTATTTTTTCCCCTAACGTTGTTTGGCTTCGTTCCCTTTATTTTGAATCTTGAGGAGAGTCTAATGAGAAATATAACCCGCAGAACAACTTTCGAACTTTGATTAACAGTCCTGAAACTAATACTGCAGTGAATTTTAAATAAAACTAGGTTCGATTTTGTAATTAAGAAAAACATTTAGATTGGAAAACTTCTGTATAAATTAAATTCGCCAGATGTTTATCAAGATGTTAGTTTTCTTGGAGTTTACGTTTTACATTTGATATGGTTAAAATAAAAATATTTTTATTGATATCTATGTATTGAATATTAATAAAAAGCATATATTATTAAAATTTATGTATTGTATTGTATGTAGTTTATGTATTAAGCTTTGAAATAATTTCCTTTAATCTATGAAAACAAAAGTCTCTTTTTGGTGTTTTTTGATTAGTTTTTTTTACGAGTCCTTTGGCGAACTTAGTGAGGGAAAAAATACCTACAATCTGACTTTAAGAAATTGTAAGCTGTTTATTTTTCTCTGTGAAAAATAAAAAAAAACAGTTTATATATCAAATAAGGAAAGTTTCTTCTTCTGGTAAAATAAAATATTCTGGCCAAAGCTTATGTATTGTATTGTATGTAGTTTATGCATTTTGTTTTTCACCTTTTATATTAATAAAAAGGTGAAAAAATACATAAAAATCTAACTTTCAATGATTGTTTTTACTTTTCAGATATGTGAGAAATTTTTCTATTGTATAAAAATATTCTGTAATAAAATAATTTTTAGATTTTAACAGAAATCTTCATTTAATACTGGAAAACTGTATCTGGAATATGTTACTAAATTTTGACACTTAAAATTTTTTAAATTATAAAAACCTTCAATATTACTTTATTTTTTTTATAATATTTGATTTTTTCCAATGATATCTGATTCTTTTAGGTACAACAATATCTGATTTAACATTTAAAATTCAATAATATATGATTTTTATAATTTTTGATTTATTTTCAATAATGTAATCTTTTTAGACTTTATTCAATAATATATGTTTTTATTATAATTTGCCTCTTTTCAATAATATAAAATTTTTTATAAGTTTTTTAAAATTGACTTTGGTTCTTAGGATTTAAATATTTTATATGTGATGTCATATAGTGTGTGTCTGAACTAGTTTAAATCCTCACGTAAAAAGTGTTTCTTAGTCCTATAGTAAAATTGAACAACGGAAGGACATTCCGTTCTACAGAAATCCTTTAGCAGAGAAACAAGCCTAAACTAATAGTTCATTTAAAAATTTAAAAATAAGCTTTGGTCAGAATATTTTATTTTACTAGAAGTAGAAACTTTCCTTAGTTGATATATAAACTTTTTTTCGCTTTTTCAAAGAGAAAAATAAACACCGATTTGTTACTTAAAATCACATTGTAGTCATTTTTTTTTCCTCTCCAAGTTCGCCAAAGGACTCGTAAAAAATAATCAAAAACACCAAAGGGGCTTTTGTTTTTACAGATTTCAGTACACCGCTGATGACTCCTATTTTCCCTTTTCCCCGTCGTCATTAGGACTTCTTTTGTAGGGAAAATCTAAGTCATTAACACTGTTTACTCTCACCTCAGGTGCGCTATTGCATCCTGATTCTGAAGATAAAAGAGGAAATTTCTTGGTGGGTTTCTTTTTCATTTTCAGTTGAAAGAAGCAGTTTTATTTTCGAAAATGAAAACTGAAAGAAGAAAGAAATAAAAACAAAAATTTTCACAGATTTTTGGAAACTAATTTGCACGCCGTTTCTTGCCAACTTATGGTAAGAAGAAGACGTAAAAGCAAACTCACCAAATTTCCATAGAATGTTTTTTTTTTTCACTTTATATTGTTTGGCTTAGTTCCCTTTTATTTTGAATCCTGAGTAGAGTGTAATGAGAAATATAACCTGCAGAATAACTTTCGAACTCTGATTAACAAACCTGGAACTAATACGGCTGTGAATTTTAAATAAACCTAGGTTCGATTTTGCATTTAAGAAAAACCATTTAGATTGGAAAACTTCTGTATAAATTAAATTCGCCAGATGTTGATCAAGATGGCAGTTTTCTTGAATTTTACGTTTTAAATTTGATATGGTTAAAATAAAAATATTTATCCATTGATGTCTATGTATTGAACATGAATTAAAAGCATATATATTAATATAAAAGGTGAAAAACATAAATAAAAATCTAATTTTTTCAAGGATTGTTTTTACGTTTACAGATATAAAAGCAATTTTTCTATGTGTATAAAAATATTCTGTAATAAAACAGATTTTTGATTCTAACATAAAACTTCAGTATATATTAGAAAACGGTATCTAGAATATGTTACATAATTTTAACATTTAAAATTTATAAAATTTAAAAAAAAAAAACTTAATATTATTTTTATTTTTTTTTTAATATTTGATTTTTGTACAATAATATCTGATTTAACATTTGAGGTACAATAAAATCTGATTTAACATTTAAAAATTGAATAATATATGATTTTTTTTTTTTACAATTTTTAATTTTTTATAAATTTTGACTTTTTCAATGATATTTTTTTATAATAATTTGACTTTTTCAATAAAATACGATTTTTTAAAATTGAGTTTGGTTCTTAATAGGTAAATATTTTATAATCGATCGTCATCGTTTGTTTGTCTGAACTAGTTTAAATCCACATGCAAAAGTGTGGCTTTCGCCTTTAGTAAAATTGAACAACTTATAACAAATTTGAGACGAACACTACATTAGCATATGATTAATTTGAATTCGATTCCCATTACCTCCAGATAAACGGAAGAACATTCCATCCTACAGAATTCATTTCAGCAGGGAACAAACCTAAACCAATAGTTCATATAAAATTTCAAAATAAGCTTTGGTCAGAATATTTTATTTTACTAGAAGAAGAAACTTTCTTTAGTTGATATATAAACTGTTTTTGTTTTTTTCAAAGATAAAAATAAACAGCGATTTTTACTTAAAAATCAGATTGTAGCAATTTTTTCCTCGCCAAGTTCGCCAAACGACTTTAAAAAACTAATCAAAAACACGAAAGGGACTTTTGTTTTCACAGATTTCAGTACATTGCTGATGAATCCTATTTTCCCTTTCCCCTCGTCATTAGGACTGCTTTTGCAGGGGAAATCGAAGTCATCAACACTGTTTACTCTCACCGCAGGAGCGCTATTGCACCCTGATTCTGAAGATAAAGGGGAAATTTCTTAGAGGGTTTCCTTCTTTTTTTTTTTTTTTTTTTTTTTTTTCATTTTCAGTTGGAGGAAGTAGTTTTATTTTCGAAAATGACAACTGAATGAAAGAAATAAAACAAAATAATTCTTCGCAGCTTTCTTGGAAACTAATTTGCACGTCGTTTCTTGCCAACTTATGGCAAGGAGAAATAAAAAACAAACTTCCCAAATTTCCATAGAATGTTTTTTTTTAACCCTTTATATTGTTTGGCTTAGTTCTCTTTATTTTGAATCCTGAGGGAGACAAATAATATAACATGCAGAATAACTTTTGAACTTGATTAACCGCCCTGGAACTAATACTGCTGTGAATTTTAAATGAAACTAGGTTCGATTTTGTAATTAAGAAAAAACATTTAGATTGGAAAACTTCTGTATATATTAAATTCACCAGATGTTTATCAAGATGCTAGCTTTCTTTGGATTTTACGGTTTAAATTTGATATAAGTTTAAAAAAAAATGATGTTTAAAAAAATACTTATCCATTGATATCTGTGTATTGGAAATAGCATGTAATATTAATAAAAAGTCATATATATTAATATAAAAGGTGAAAAACATAATACATAAAATCTAACTTTTCAAGGATTGTTTTTACGTTTCAGATACATAGGCAATTTTTCTATGTGTATAAAAATAATTTGTACTAAAATAGTTTTTTTATTCAGACATAAATAGCTTCAGTTAATATTAGAAAACGGTATCTAGAATATGTTACATAATTTTGACACTTAAAATTTTTAAAAAAAAAAAAAGAAAAATTTTTTAATAATATTTGATTTTTTTTATAATATTTATTTTTTGGTACAATAATATCTTATTTAACATTTAAAAATTCACTAATATATGATATTTTTTTATAATTTTTGACTTTTTTCAATGGAATATGTTTTTATTATAATTTTTCACTTTTTTTCAATAAAATACGATTTATAATTTTTTTAAAACTGAACCCAGTTCATAATAGGTAAATATTTTTAATTCTTAATAGATGATGATAACTAATGATCGTGATAGTGTTGTCTGAACTAGTTTAAACCCTGCAAAAAGACTTGTTTTTAGTTTATAATAAAATTGAACATTTTACCTCAATTTGAGACGAACACTACATTAGCATATGAGGAATTTGAAATTTATTCCCACCACCTCAACCAAACGAAAGAACATTCCGTCCTACAAAATTCATTTTAGCAGGGAAACACATCTAAACTAATAGTTCATACAGAAATTGGTTCAAAATAAGCTTTGTCAGAATATTTTATTTTACTAGAAAAAGAAACTTTCCTTAGTTGATATATAAAATGTTTTTTTTTTTCAGAGAGAAAAAAATAAACAACGATTTGTTACTAGAAGAAGAAACATCAGATCGTAGCTATTTTTTTTCCTCTAAAATCAGCCAAGTTCGCCAAAGGACTCGTAAAAAACTAATCAAAAAAACACCAAAGGGACTTTTGTTTTCACAGATTTCAGTACACCGCTGATGACCACTATTTTCCTTTTCCCTCGTCATTTAAGACTGCTTTTGTAGGGGAAATCGAAGCCATTAACACTGTTTACTCTCACCGCAGGAGCGCTATTGCATCCTGATTCTGAAGATAAAGGGAAAATTTCTTGAGGGTTTCTTTTTCTATTTTATTTTCATTAAAAGAAGCAGTTTTATTTTCGAAAATGAAAACGGAAAGAAAGAAAGAAATGAAAACAAAAACTCTTCACAGGTTTTTTTGTAAACTAATTTGCACGTCGTTTCTTGCCAACTAAACTTATTGTAAGAAGAAGAAGTAAAAAAAACTTCACCAAATTTCCATAGAATGTTTTTTTTTTTTTCCCTTTATATTGTTTGGCTTAGTACCTTTATGTTGAATACTGAGGAGAATCTAATGAGAAATATAACCTGCAGAATAAATTTCGAACTTTGATTAACAGCTTCTAGAACTAATACGGCTGTGAATTTTAAATAAAACTATGTTCGATTTTGTAATTATGAAAAAAGCATTTAGATTGGAAAACTCCTGTATAAATTAAATTCGCCAGACGTTTATCGGAAGGCTAGTTTTCTTTGTATTTTAAGTTTAAATTTGATATAAGTAAAAAAAGGATGGTTAAAAATAAAAATATTTATCCATTGATATCACTGTATTGGATATAGACTGTAATATTTATAAAAAGTATATATATTAAAATAAAAGTTAAAAAATGTAATACGTAAATATATAACTTTGCCAGGAGTGTCTTTACGTTTCATATACATAGGCAATTTTATTATGTGTATAAAAATATTCTGTAATAAAATAGGTTTTCGATTCTAACATAAATCTTCTTCAGTTAATATTAGAAAACGGTATCTAGAATATCTTACATAATTTTGACACTTAAGATCATTAAAATTAAAAAAAAAAAATTCAATATTATTCGATTTTTTTTTAATAATATTTTAAATTTTTCAATAGCATATGAAATTTTTAGGTACAATAATATCTGATTTAACATTTGAAAATTCAATAATATATGATTTTTTATAACTTTTGCTTTTTTCAATAATATAAGATTATTTATATTTTTTTTAAAATTGAGTTTGGTTCTTAACAGGTAAATAATTTAGGTCTAATGACCGTGATACCGTGTGAGTCTGAACTAGTTTAAATTCTCATGCAAAAAGTGCTGTTTTCGCCTATAGTAAATTGAGCATATGTGGAATTTGAATTCGATTCCCACTATCTTCAGCCAAACGGAAAACATTCCTTCTGACAGAATTCTTTTAGCAGGGAAACAAAAACATAAACTAATAGTTCATATAAAAATTGCAAAAATAAGCTTTTATCAGAATATTTTATTTTACTAGAAAAAAGAAACTTTCCTTACTTGATATATAAACTTTTTTTTTATTTTCCAGAGAGGAAAATAAACAGCGATTTGTTACTTAAAATCAGATTGTAGCTATTTTTTTTCCTCCCCAAGTTCGAAAAGGACCTCGTAAAAAACTAATCAAAAGCAACAAAGGGTCTTTTGTTTTCACAGATTTCAGTACACCGCTGATGACTCCTATTTTCCCTTTTCCCCTCGACATTAGGACTGCTTTTGTAGGGGAAATCGAAGTCATTAACACTGTTTACCCTCACCACAGGAGCGCTATTGCATCCTGATTCTGAAGATAAAGAGAAAATTTCTTGTGGGTTTCTTTTTCTATTTTATTTTCAGTTGAAAGAAGCAGTTTTATTTTCGAAAATGAAAACTGAAAGAAAGAAAAAAGAAATAAAAACAAAAAACTCTTCACAGGTTTTTTGTAAACTAATTTGCACGTCGTTTTCTTGCCAACTTATTGTAAAAACAAACTTCACCAAATTTTCATAGAATGTTTTTATTTTTCCCCTAACATTGTTTGACTTAGTTCCCTTTATTTTGAATCTTGAGGAGAGTCTAATGAGAAAGTATAACCTGCAGAATAACTTTCGAACTTTGATTAACAGCCCTGGAACTAATACGGCTGTGTATTTTAAATAAACCTAGGTTCGATTTTGTATTTAAGAAAAAGCATTTAGATTGAAATCTTCTGTATAAATTAAATTCGCCCGATGTTGATCAAGATGGCAGTTTTCTTGGGTTTTACGTTTTAAATTTGATACGGTTAAAATAAAAAAATATTTATCTATTGATATCTATGTATTGAACATTAATAAAAAGCATATATATTAATATAAAAGGTGAAAAACATAACATAAAAATCTAAGTTTCAAGGCTGTTTTTGCGTTTCAGATATATAAGCTATTTTTCAACGTGTATAAAAACATTCTGTAATAAAATAGGTTTTCGATTTTAACATAAATCTTCACGTAATATTAGAAAACGGTATCTAGAATATGTTACATAATTTTAAAATTTATAAAAAAAAAAAAAACCTCAATATTGCTTTAATTTTTTTTTAATATTTGATTTTTTAACAATAATATCTGATTTTTTAGGTACAATAATATCTGATTTAATATTTAAAAATTGAAAAATATATGATTTTTTTTTTTATAATTTTTAATTTTTTCAATAATATAATTTTTTAGACTTTTTTTCAATGATATATGTTTTTATTATAATTTGACTTTTTCAATAAAATACGATTTTTTTAAATTGAGTTTAGTTCTTAATAGGTAAATATTTTATAAGTGATGGTAACATCGAGTTTGTCTGAACTAGTTGAAATCCGCATGCAAAAAGTGTTGCTTTCGCCTATATTAAAATTGAACATCTTGCCACAAATTGAGAGAACACTGCATTAGCATATGATTAATTTGAATTCGATTCCCATTACCTCCTGCCAAACGGAAGAACATTCCATCCTACAGAATTCTTTTTATCAAAGGAAACATAACTAAACCAATAGTTCATATAAAAATTTTAAAATAAGCTTTGGTCAGAATATTTTATTTTAACTAGAAGAAGAGTCTTTCATTAGTTGATATATAAACAGTTTTCTTTTTTTCAGAGAGAAAATAAACAGCGATTTGTTACTGAAAATTAGATTGTAGCTATATTTTTTCCTTGCCAAGTTCGCCAAAGGACTCGTAAAAACTAATAAAAAAAAAAACACCAAAGGGACTTTTTGTTTTCACAGATTTCAGTACACCGCAGATGAACCTGTTTTCCTTTTTCGCCTCGTCATTAAGACTGCTTTGTAGGGGAATTCGAAGTCATTAACACTGTTTATTCTCACCGCCGGAGCGTTATTGCATCCTGATTTTGAAGATAAATGGAAAATTTCTTGAGGGTTTCCTTTTTTTTATTATTTTCATTTTCAGTTGAAGAAGCAGTTTTATTTTCGAAAATGAAAACTGAAAGAAAGAAAGAAATAAAAACAAAATTCTTCACAGCTTTTATAAACTAATTTGCACGTCGTTTCTTGCCAACTTATGGTAAGAAGAAGTAAAAACAAACTTTACCAAATTTCCATAGAATGTTTTTTTTCCCCTTTATATTGTTTGGCTTAGTTCCGTTTTTATTTTGAATCCTGAGGAGAAGTAATGAGAAATATAACCTGCAGAATAAATTTTCGAACTTTGATTAACGGCTTCTAGAACTAATACCGCTGTGAATTTTAAATAAAAATTTGTTCGATTTTGTAATTATGAAAAAAGCATTTAGATTGGAAAACTCCTGTATAAATTAAATTCGCCAGATGTTTATCGAAAGGCTAGTTTTCTTGTATTTTAAGTTTTAAATTTGATATAAGTAAAAAAAATGATGGGTTAAAAATAAAAATATTTATCCATTGATATCTCTGTATTGGATATAGACTGTAATATTTATAAAAAAGTATATGTATTAAAATAAAAGTTAAGAAAACATAATACGTAAATATATAATTTTGCCAGGAGTGTCTTTACGTTTCATATACATAGACAATTTTATTATGTGTATAAAAATATTCTGTAATAAAATAGTTTTTTCGATTCTAACATAAATCTTCTTCAGTTAATATTAGAAAACGGTATCTAGAATATCTTACATAATTTTGACACTTAAGATTATTAAAATTAAAAAAAAATTCAATATTATTGATTTTTTAATAATATTTTAAGTTTCAATAGCATATGAAATTTTTAGGTACAATAATATCTGATTTAACATTTGAAAATTTCAATAATATATGATTTTTTTATAACTTTTGCCTTTTTCAATAATATAAGATTTTTATATTTTTAAAAATTGAGTTTGGTTCTTAATTGGTAAATAATTTAGGTCTAATGACCGTGATACCGTGTGAGTCTGAACTAGTTTAAATTCTCATGCAAAAGTGCTGTTTTCGCCTATAGTAAAAATTGAGCATTTATGTGGAATTTGAACTCGATTCCCACTCACCTTCAGCCAAACGGAAGAACATTCCTTCTGACAGAATACTTTTTAGCAGGAAACAAACATAAACTAATAGTTCATATAAAAATTGCAAAAAGCTTGTCAGAATATTTTATTTTACCAGAAAAAGAAACTTTCCTTAGTTGATATATAAACTGCTTTTTTATTTTCAAGAGAGAAAATAAACAGCGATTTGTTACTTAAAATCAGATTGTAATTTTTTCCCTCGCCAAGTTCGCCAAAGGACTCGTAAAAAAAACTAATCAAAAACACCAAAGGGACTTTTTGTTTTCACAGATTTCAGTACACCGCTGATGACTCCCTATTTTCCCTTTTCCCCATCGTCATTAGGACTGCTTTTGTAGGGGAAATCGAAATTAACACTGTTTACCCTCACCACAGGAGCGCTATTGCATCCTGATTCTGAAAATAAAGGAAAATTTCTTGAGGGTTTCTTTTCTATTTTATTTTCAGTTGAAAGAAGCAGTTTTATTTTCGAAAATGAAAACTGAAAGAAAGAAATAAATAAAAAACAAAACTGTTCACAGGTTTTTTTGAAACTAATTTGCACGTCGTTTCTGCCAACTTATGTTAATAAGAAGTAAACAAAACTTCCCCAAATTTCCATAGAATGTTTTTTATTTTTCCCTTAATATTGTTTGGCTTATTTCCCTTTATTTTGAATCCTGAGGAGAGTCTAATGAGAAATATAACCTGCAGAATAACTTTAGAACTTTGATTAAAAGCCCTGGAACTAATGCTGCTGTGAATTTTAAATAAAACTAGGTTCGATTTTGTAATTAAGAAAAACATTTAGATTGAAAAACTTCTGTATAAATTATATTCACCAGATATTTATCGAGATTAATTAATTTTGTTGCATTTTACGTTTTAAATTTGATATAAG
>BPLR01000249.1:0-22571 GCA_021605095.1 Caerostris extrusa
TTTCGGAAAACACTTTAACTATAACTACTACTAACTACTTAAACTGTAGGTCCCGGTCTGTTTAGTTGCCGTGTGCAATAAGACGACCGTAGAGTGACAAACCAAACCATCGAGTCTCCTCGTTTTTTTGAAACAATGTTTTTAACAAAGCCGTCAACAGATGGAACCTCAGCCCTCAGTGCTTCCTCAGACCAGCCGACGCGCGTGTGTCGTCATTATATAAATTTTTAAGAAATAAATTATGATCTCAATTGCAATTTAATTGATAAATAACTGAATCTGGTATATAATAATGTTATTAATTTTAATGTCTGTATATAATAATGAGAATTACCTTTCACTGTCGCTGTTCTCGTGCAATTGTAGAGTATTGCAAGCCCCTCCGAAAGCTTTGCCAGGGCCCATCGTCCCCAACACTGTTTCTCCCTTTTCTCACCTCCAGTTCGCCCTCTGAAATGAAAAAAAGAAAATATTTTTTTATCCAGAATTTTCTTTAAAAACAGCAGAATTCTTTTAATATATCTATTCATTTACATGATAAAGTTCAAATAAAAATTATTCAAACATCAAAGAAATCTCATGTTATTCTCAGAAATAGTATACCATTAAAGTAACATTTAATTAAATTATTTTAATTATATATATTTAAATTATATAAGTGTTCTTTCCTTTGTTAAAATCATAACATACAATAAAAACTTTCGTCTTTGGTTGAAAATATAGCATACAATAAAATGTTTTCCTTTTGTTGAAATTATAACATACAATAAAAAATTTTGTCCTTGGTTAAAATTATAATACAATAAAAATGTTTTTCATTGGTCAAAAATATAACATTCAATAAAAATGTTTTTCCTTGATTGAAATTATAACATAAATAAAATTTATAAAAGTTCACAAGTCAAACGTTAACTTCTTAATTTCTTTTTTAACATTGATTTTATTTCATTTTAAAACAAAAAAGTAAGATTCTAAAAACCTTTTTCAAACTTTCTTATAAATATAATAAAAAAATAATCATTAATATTTTGAATAAACATTCAATTGATTCAATATTTCATATTATTTGTAAAATTTTTTTACTTGACAAAAAAATTAATGATGCTATTTTTTAAATAAAACCATTAAATGCATTTAATTGAGACTGTGATAAAATTATAATTACAGAAAATTCAATATATTTGACATATTTTATTCTAAGCCTCTATCTGTAAAAGTAATGCAATTTTGATTAAAATCGCAATTTAAAAATAAATATTACTTTAAAAATAAAAAAGTTATCGTCTAAAATTATACACATTTTATCATTAATAGTAATAAAAACATTCAATTACTTTAACAATAAAAAATACAGATACACATTTAAAGAAGCTATCCATTGTACAATATCTTCACGGAAACAGATATTTAAAGAGAGAGTCCAGCGAATTTCACGACACCTGCGCTGCTCTGTTAACAAAAACATTCGACGGCCTTGTACTGCCTTTTGCAGCCCATTCAGTACAGAAAACCGCGAAGCCTCAATTCAAAAATAAAAATCTTGCGTCATCTGTCCCTTAAATAAACATCAGTGCTCACAGTTTATAAACTTCTACACGCATTGGTTTTTGATGCAAGCCTGCTTCACGTATGTGATTAACCGTGTTTAAAATATCACTCAATGATGTGCATTAAAAGCAAAAGTATAAAAGTTGTGATATGTGATGCGTTACTTTTTATATATGGATCACCAGGTGATAGAGGTTGTTAAGTTTAGTGGAGTTGTGTGTTTTTATAGTTCATGAGACATAGTTCTTGTAATATTTATACGTTTGTTGATCAACATTTATTCGTAACTTTATTCTCGTGGGTTAAAATATTTCAGTTTTATATACGTGAATATTTAAATGTATTAAATTTTTTAATAAAATCTACTGAATATTGTACTGTGCCAGTATAACAATATGTTAGACAGCTTATTATAAATTGATTTAACTTAAGTGCAACGATCTTCTTTTGATATAATTTATTACATAATATATAATTCATACATAACGTTCATATTCCATCCATTCTAATATTCATATTCATTCATTCATTACACTAATACATACATAATTATTTCTTCTTGCCAAGGATTTCGTAATGAATATCTTTATAACAGATTTCAATCTTTTTCAAATAAAATAACTACCACATGTGTATAAATATGCTTGAAGATTTTATTTTCGTTGCTGAGGGAGCTTTTTATAATAGATTTAATTTTTTTCTAAATAAAATAATTTAAGAACAAATCAACTGCCACATGTGATAATTATTCTTGAAGATTTTATGTTCATTGCCGAAGGTTTACGTAATTAATAGCTTTATAACAGATTTCATTATTCTTTTTAAATAAAATAACTTAAGAACTTATTAACTATCACATGTGCAAGGAGTATTCTTGAAGATTTTATTTTCGTTGCTGAGGAATTTTGCAATTAATAGCTTTATAACAGATTTCAATCTTTTCAGATAAAATAAACTTAAGCATAAAAATAACTACATGTGTATATAAGTATTCTTAAAGATTTTATTTTCGTTCCTGAGGAATTTCGTAATGAATATCTTTATAACAGATTTCACTTTTCAAATAAAATAACTTTGGGCAAATTAGCTGGCCACATGTGTATAAGTATTTTTGAAGATTTTGTTTTCGTTGCTGAGGGAGCTTTATGAACATAATTCAATCTTTTCACATACAATAACTACCACATGTGTATTATTCCGGACGATTTCGTTTTCGTTGCTGAGGATTTTCATAATGAATATCTTTATAACAGATTTCAATCTTTTCAAATAAAATAACTTAAGGGCAAATTAGCTGCCACATGTGTATAAGTATTTTTGAAGATTTTGTTTTCGTTGCTGAGGGGAGCTTTATAACATAATTCAATCTTTTCACATACAATAACTACCACATGTGTATAAGTATTCTGACGATTTCGTTTTCGTTGCTGAGGGATTTCATAATGAATATCTTTATAACAGATTTCAATCTTTTCAAATAAAATAACTTAAGGGCAAATTAGCTGCCACATGTGTATAAGTATTTTTGAAGATTTTGTTTTGTTGCTGAGGGGAGCTTTTTATAACATAATTCAATCTTTTCACATACAATAACTACCACATGTGTATAAGTATTCCGGAAGATTTTGTTTTCGTTGCTGAGGGATTTCATAATGAATATCTTTATAACAGATTTCAATATTTTCAAATAAAATAACTTAAGGGTTAAATTAGCCACATGTGTATAAGTATTTTTGAAGATTTTGTTTTCGTTGCTGAGGGGAGCTTTATAACATAATTCAATCTTTTCACATACAATAACTACCACATGTATAAGTATTCCGGACGATTTCGTTTTCGTTGCTGAGGGATTTCATAATGAATATCTTTATAACAGATTTCAATATTTTCAAATAAAATAACTTAAGGGCAAATTAGCTGCCACATGCATAAGTATTTTTGAAGATTTTGTTTTCGTTGCTGAGGGAGCTTTATAACATAATTCAATCTTTTCACATACAATAACTACCACATGTGTATAAGTATTCCGGAAGATTTTGTTTTCGTTGCTGAGGGATTTCATAATGAATATCTTTATAACAGATTTCAATCTTTTCAAATAAAAAATAACTTAAGGGGCAAATTAGCTGCCACATGTGTATAAGTATTTTTGAAGATTTTGTTTTTTCGTTGCTGAGGGAGCTTTATAACATAATTCAATCTTTTCACATACAATAACTACCACATGTGTATAAGTATTCCGAAGATTTTGTTTTCGTTGCTGAGGATTTCATAATGAATATCTTTATAACAGATTTCAATCTTTTCAAATAAAATAACTTAAGGGCAAATTAGCTGCCATGTGTATAAGTATTTTTGAAGATTTTGTTTTCGTTGCTGAGGGAGCTTTATAACATAATTCAATCTTTTCACATACAAATAACTACCACATGTGTATAAGTATTCCGGACGATTTCGTTTTCGTTGCTGAGGATTTCATAATGAATATCTTTATAACAGATTTCAATATTTTTCAAATAAAATAACTTAAGGGCAAATTAGCTGCCACATGTGTATGGGTATTTTTGAAGATTTTGTTTTCGTTGCTGAGGGGAGCTTATAACATAATTCAATCTTTTCACATACAATAACTACCACATGTGTATAAGTATTCCGGAAGATTTTTGTTTTCGTTGCTGAGGGATTTCATAATGAATATCTTTTATAACAGATTTCAATCTTTTCAAATAAAATAACTTAAGGGCAAATTAGCTGCCACATGTGTATAAGTATTTTTGAAGATTTTGTTTTCGTTGCTGAGGGGAGCTTTATAACATAATTCAATCTTTTCACATACAATAACTACCACATGTATATAAGTATTCCGAAGATTTTGTTTTCGTTGCTGAGGGATTTCATAATGAATATCTTTATAACAGATTTCGAAAATCTTTTCAAATAAAATAACTTAAGGGCAAATTAGCTGCCACATGTGTATGTTATTTTTGAAGATTTTGTTTTCGTTGCTGAGGGGAGTTCTTTATAACATAATTCAATCTTTTCACATACAATAACTACCACATGTGTATAAGTATTCCGGACGATTTCGTTTTCGTTGCTGAGGGATTTCATAATGAATATCTTTATAACAGATTTCAATCTTTTCAAATAAAAATAACTTAAGGGCAAATTAGCTGCCACATGTGTATAAGTATTTTTGAAGATTTTGTTTTCGTTGCTGAGGGAGCTTTATAACATAATTCAATCTTTTCACATACAATAACTACCACATGTGTATAAGTATTCCGGAAGATTTGTTTTCGTTGCTGAGGATTTCATAATGAATATCTTTATAACAGATTTCAATCTTTTCAAATAAAATAACTTAGGGCAAATTAGCTGCCACATGTGTATAAGTATTTTGAAGATTTTGTTTTCGTTGCTGAGGGGAGCTTTATAACATAATTCAATCTTTTTCACATACAATAACTACCACATGTGTATAAGTATTCCGGACGATTTTGTTTTCGTTGCTGAGGGATTTCATAATGAATATCTTTATAACAGATTTCAATATTTTCAAATAAAATAACTTAAGGGCAAATTAGCTGCCACATGTATAAGTATTTTGAAGATTTTGTTTTCGTTGCTGAGGGGAGCTTTATAACATAATTCAACTTTTTTTCACATACAATAACTACCACATGTGTATAAGTATTCCGGAAGATTTTGTTTTCGTTGCTGAGGGATTTCCATAATGAATATCTTTATAACAGATTTCAATCTTTTCAAATAAAATAACTTAAGGGCAAATTAGCTGCCACATGTGTATAAGTATTTTTGAAGATTTTGTTTTCGTTGCTGAGGGGAGCTTTATAACATAATTCAATCTTTTTCACATACAATAACGTTGCTGAGGGATTTCACATGAATATCTTTATAACAGATTTATCTTTTTCAAATAAAATTTCCGTATTTTTGAAGATTTTGTTTTCGTTGCTGAGGGGGATTTCAATAATGAATATCTTTATAACAGATTTCAATCTTTTCAAATAAAATAACTTAAGGGCAAATTAGCTGCCACATGTGTATAAGTATTTTTGAAGATTTTGTTTTCGTTGCTGAGGGAGCTTTTATAACATAATTCAATCTTTTCACATACAATAACTACCACATGTGTATAAGTATTCCGGAAGATTTCGTTTTCGTTGCTGAGGGATTTCATAATGAATATCTTTATAACAGATTTCAATCTTTTCAAATAAAATAACTTAAGGGCAAATTAGCTGCCACATGTGTATAAGTATTTTTGAAGATTTTGTTTTCGTTGCTGAGGGGAGCTTTATAACATAATTCAATCTTTTCACATACAATAACTACCACATGTGTATAAGTATTCCGAAGATTTCGTTTTCGTTGCTGAGGGATTTCATAATGAATATCTTTATAACAGATTTCAATATTTTCAAATAAAATAACTTAAGGGCAAATTAGCTGCCACATGTGTATAAGTATTTTTGAAGATTTTGTTTTCGTTGCTGAGGGGAGCTTTATAACATAATTCAATCTTTTCACATACAATAACTACCACATGTGTATAAGTATTCCGGAAGATTTCGTTTTCGTTGCTGAGGGATTTCATAATGAATATCTTTTATAACAGATTTCAATATTTTCAAATAAAATAACTTAAGGGCAAATTAGCTGCCACATGTGTATAAGTATTTTTGAAGATTTTGTTTTCGTTGCTGAGGGGAGCTTTATAACATAATTCAATCTTTTCACATACAATAACTACCACATGTGTATAAGTATTCCGGAAGATTTCGTTTTCGTTGCTGAGGGATTTCATAATGAATATCTTTATAACAGATTTCAATATTTTCAAATAAAATAACTTAAGAACGAATAACCTATCACATGTGTATAAGTATTCGTGATTATTATAATAAAATTAAAATTTTAAAAAATTAATTAACATACATTTTATGTGCATGTATGTTAATTATTTAAATATATATATGTTAATTATTAAATGTATGTTAATTAAATTTTGCTGGCGTAAAATTTAATTAACATACATTTTTTCAGCAACAAACAGATGTAAATGTGCGAGTAAGAGAAAGATTTACCTGCCGACACGTATAGGTGCCTTCTGGTTCTCCTTCCTGAATAACCAGGGAACCTGCTGGCACGTTCTTGGAATACATGCAGTCCACTATCTCCTTCACTTGGGATGACGTCACAAGGTGTTGCAGAAAATCGTTTGTCAGAATAGCATCCTTAATCAATTGCTTCCACCTGAAATTCCATAAAGATCCTTCAATATTTACTTTCAGAAACTATGTCGATTAATCAATTGCTTCCATCTGAAATGCCATAAAGATCCTCCAATATTTACTTTCAGAAACTATGTCGATTAATCAATTGCTTCCACCTGAAATGCCATAAAGAACCTCCAATATTTACTTTCAGAAACTATGTCAATTAATCAATTGCTTCTACCTGAAATGCCATAAAGATCCTTCAATATTTACTTTCAGAAACTACGTAGATTAATCCATTGCTTCCACCTGAATTGCCATAAGGAACCTTCAATCTTTTCTTTCAGAAACTATGTCAATTAATCAATTGCTTCCACCTGAAATGCCATAAAGTACCTCCAATATTTACTTTCAGAAACTATTTCAATTAATCAATTGCTTCCACCTGAAATGCCATAAAGATCATCCAATCTTTTCTTTCATAAACTATGTCAACAGACCTGATCCGATAGCAATTATTTTAGAATGAACAAATCAACAACGAGTTTGATAAAGAAAATCACGAATCATTATCACACAAACGATAACAAATCATATTTCTTGATAGAAATTTCATAGTTTTTAAAATTCTGTGCGACATATGTTTTGGGTAATAGCTGCCTCGGCAATTTCTGCTTAAAATGTAGAAACGGAATTCTAGTCAATTTAGGCTTCCTGTTGGGTTCAAAGATTAGATAATTGTACTGCAACTGGGAATGACAGATAATTTCCTGCTAAATTCCTTTCGAAAAATACGTATTTTACAGGAAAAAATCTGTCATTGGTAACTTCCTCATATTCGATATTGAAACACGAAATATCAGTTCGTTCTTGTAAATATTATGTTTAGGCAAGTGGTAATAAATAAACCTATCAATTTGACCCCAATCTATTTTAAATATATTTTCACTTTGGATAGATGGTAAATTACGCCATATAAGATATCTCCTTATTAATATATTGTTATTGGATGTATGTTCGAATCCCGACGGTGCCATGGATGCTGGCAGTGGTTTGGAACATACTTTAAACAGTAGGTCCCGGTCTAATAGGATCGTAAAGCGTGGTGGGAGTAGTGTTACTCGCGTCCGTAGCCTATCTTCAAGCTATACGTGCCCCCTGTGTATTGCTAAATGAGTAACAGCGGTACAGCCCTTGCTTATAGCGTAAAAGATTAACTTCTCTGGGTTACCAGCTGCATTAGAACAAAACATTGTTATTTAATGCATGCCTGATGACCGAGTGGCTAGCGCTCGGTACCACAGGTTTCAGGTACAAATCCCGCAGTGCCTCGGAGCTGTAAGCAGCATAGAGTAAGTGAATTCGGCTGCTAATGATATTTTGAATCGAAACTACAATGTATTTTGCATGAGTTTCACATTAAACCAACTGTAGTGTTCAATGTGCTTGATTGTTTCGGGTGACTTGTTGAAAAAAATGACTTCCAAATCATTCAACAGTTGTGATACTATTAGTGGAAAGCCCCTCCACCACGGCTAGCTCATACCAAATTGGATGGGACTATTTTTGATGCCATACGTTTCCCCCTTCTTCAAGTATCTTCAGTACAAATTTGAACTCATTGTGACGAATGGTTCTTTTTTACGGCATTTTGAAAGTGGAACTGTAATTATAATCACCCTGTATATTACGTCATCGAAATTCTACAATTCTAATCCTTCAAAATCTAATATAAATCAACTACTGTAAATTCTGAAAATTTTTTTTAACACTTTGGTTTAGAGAAGTTTAAACATGTATCTTAACTATACATCTTCTTTCTATACATCTTATATAATTTTTCACATAATGATATATATTGCAAAAAAAAATTAAGCAGTTAAAATTAGTTGGAAGGATTTATTAAGCCATTCTAAATATGTGTTTTATTCTTAGAATATTAAAGCAATTTTAAACACTCTTATTCAAACTATTGTGTGACAAACAATTGCAAAATAATCGAATTGATTTGTAACACAAACCTGATTAACAAAGGAATCTGTATTGACAGTTCAATAGTTCAGGTTGAATTACATATTACTTAAATATTTCCGACTGAACAGTTTAGTAATTTATTTCATAGCAATTCACCCATGAATAGATTAAATGTTAAATAATTATAATGGTTAAATAATTGAAAATAATTTTTCTTGATTATGAATTTAAGCACAATTACAGAAATCTGATAAATTTATGTTTGTGAAAAACTTTGAGTAATCAATGTCAATTTTACAGAATTTTGATGTACTAATTCCAAAAATTATTTCCATTTTCTTTTCTTTATGGGCATATTCTAGTCGATTTATATCAATTTAATTGATATATGTATTTTTTTTAAATATAATAAATGAATAATCTGTGAGTAATTTCGTGAATTGAACTAAAAATAATATAAATTGCAAACAATAGAAATATTTCCATAACTTTTAACTAAACTGATTCCCAAAAATGAAGAAAAACTAAAAAAAAATTGTGACTGCGAAATCATTGGTATTTAATGAAATATTTTTGCAAAAAAAACATTGTACCATCTCGGCCTATACTAGACCTATAAAAACTTCAAGACGAGGGTCACTTTCAGGTTCATCGGAACACTTTAATTTTCATTTACAAGATCTCTCTCTCTCTCTCTATATATATATATATATATATATATATGTGTAATATATATATATATATATATATATATATATATATATATATATAAGGTTCAGATATATATATATAAAATATACAAATCTGGATCTATATATATAGATCCAGGTTAGTATATTTTTAGAGTTTTAGAGTCTACGACGAATCTAAACACCTGGTCTGCGGCAGACATTAATTATCACACGGCGTGATTCACAACACCCCAACGGGCTCACTTTGAAAAGGCGGAAAACTCCGGCCTGTTCTGTCACTTCGGACAACACTTTTGGTCGACTCGTCGCAGAACTCTCTCTCTCTCTTTCACCAAAAATAGCCTTTTAAGATAATCCCTCAATGATCAGCTTCCATCACTCATTGGAGTAGACATTTCTCTATTCGTGGTATCACCAATCACGATGGAACAACTCATAATATATTTCATATTCTGTCAGTAGTTTTCGACTTGTGAAGGTCGACAGACATTCGCTAATTTCCTGAGTCTCATTATACATGATACCGAATTTCTACTATCAGATTTGAGTGACAGGTTGTTCTCATTAGTACAAAATACTAAATGCATGTAATATAACTACCCATAATAAAGCTCGTCTGCTGTCAAATTTGAGTGATGGGTTTAATTTGTAAAATAGCATACATTCATCTCTTCTGGGAATGAAATGCCAGAACTCTTCTCGTGAGAAAAAATGCTACAACATTAATCAAACAGTGCTTCACAAATTAACCTCTCCAATGACTGCCAGAGAATCTTCTGCTGTCAATCAATAGATGGCAGGATATTCCTCGACTCCGCTTTAGTATCTGATTTATCCATCTTCTGCTGTCAATCAATAGATGGCAGAATATTCCTCGACTCCGTTTTAGGTCTGATGTATCCATCAGCACCCCCTCTCCAATGACTGCCAGAGAAACTTCTGCTGTCAATCAATAGATGGCAGGATATTCCTCGACTCCGTTTTATTATGCTACAATGCTACAACATTAATCAAACAGTGCTTCACAAATTAAACACAAAGGAAAACAATAGACTTATTTTTAGTCTTGAAAATGCACAACATGGAAACATAAAAAAAAACATGCAATCTGAATTATGTGGATGATAAGCTTTGATATGGAGTGTAGTCATCAGATAACAGCTATACAGGCATGAACAGCAATATTACAAATTCAAAATGATGGTGCTGATTAACTCAGTTGGCAGCAAAGTTGGTTGTTATGCCACCGAAATACAACAAAAGACTTTTGTTGTATTTCGATGGCAACAAATTGAAAATTCTGAAGGGTTACAAGAAGTGGGTTAAATGCAGTAACATCCTTCCTATAACATGCCCAACATGGTAACTCGAGTTCAATTCCGAAGAATATGCAGATCAATCGATCATAGTTTCTTCAGGATGGTAATTATTCTTCAATCAAGCTCTGAGTGTTCTAACTACGTCTGAAGATGATAGAGTTAGACTCAATTTTCTTCTGCGAATGTCAATGTGGCCATCAAAAATACATACCCGACTTCCTCACACATACAAATCTGTATCTTTCATGAATATGACGGGTTTTCTGGCTTCTGCCATAACAACAATCTTCTTGAATCTCTTTGAAACAAAACCTTAAATTATCAACTTATCAATAAAGAGTATAGATCTCCAGTAATTCAATCTAAGATTGATATTTGTGCGAACCAATTACAATTTTAATTTACGATTCACAGTGTGAAGGACACATGCAATACCGGGCATCTTGCACGTATGTCTTGTGTCTTCTGCATTTCACTTTCCACCCTCACTTATCCGGGAAGAAAACTCTTAAGTGTGACTCTAACGTTCCGATCTGACTGGCTTATTTAGCTACATTCAATATTAAATAAAACGTCATTACCACTCAATTAACGAATTCATCGCATTGCGTTCATCCACCGAAATACTTTCATTCTTCGAAATTCAATTACACTCATGTCCATAAATTAAGGATAATTCAGAATCACACAGAAATTGAACTATTAAATAAAAATTTCACCTGTAGAATTATCACACACATCTTGAAGAAGAATAGGCAAATTACAGGAACCACCAGATGGCACGGACAGTACGTCACAATGACGAGAGTGTAAGAGAGGGGTATATAAGGAATGGTGGCAAAGAAGTAAAACTGTTCACAAGCGCTTTAAAAGACTTTCAGTGCAATAACCGCAGAATTATGGCACAAAGGAAGCATTTGGATGATTTTTACGCGGCAGAATTATCGGACGACTGGAATGTGGACGTACCCAGCTGGAAGTTTCCGAGGAACTTGGAATCGCCCAGAGTGTCATCTCCAGGCTTTGGCAACGATTCCAAGATGATGGTAATGTGAGTAGATGTTACAGCACAGGTCGCCCCCGAGTTACAACGCCGAATGAGGGCCGGTATTTAGCAGTTACTGCCAAAAGAAACAGACGGAGCACAACATCAGACCTGTCTCGTCAGCTCTCTTCAGCTACCGGTACGACAGTTTCAAGGCAGACCATGTACAGACGCTTACGGCACATTGGTCTATATGCTCGTAGGCCTGTCAGATGTGTTCTACTTACCGCAACTCACTGTCGCCTGCGATTAACCTGGAGTAGAGAGCATGCATTGTGAACACCGTAACAGTGGTCTGGTGTGATGTTTTCCGACGAGTCAGGTTTAGTTTGCCGTCTGATTCTCGCCGGACTTTCATATGGAGAGCGCCAGGTACCCGTTACCACCAAGTGAACACCATTGAACGACACCGTTAAGGGTGGTGGAGGATGGCTCGTTTGGGGAGGAATTATTCTTGGTTCCAGAACTGACCTGCATGTTCAGAGTGTAACGATTGCAGGCCACATCTATCGGGATGTCATTCTGGAACATGTACGTTTGTTTCCGGGGCGCCATGGGTGCTGAATTTCTATTTATGGATGACAACGCCCGTCCTCATCGTGCAAACATTGTAGACGAATGCCTTCAATTGGAGGATATCCCCGTATGGATTGGCCAGCATACTCACCGGACTTGAATCCAATAGAACATGCGTGGGATATGCTTGGCTGACGAATTGCAGCCCGTCAACCCCCTCCCACCTGTCAACCGGAACTTCGGAGGGCATTGCTTGACGAGTGGTGTAATATTCCCCAAGATCAGGTTGATAATTTGATATTCAGCATGCCTAGGCGTTGTAAGGCCTGTATTGCATCTGTCCGCATCGTATTGCAGACATACTCCATATTAACGATCATAATAACCATGTTATACTGTTTTTTGTAAATAGGTTCTTTTTTGAAATTTGCTCCAGGGAGTAAAAATCGCAATTTTTATTTATTATGTCAAACATATAGCATCTTTTTTTGCTCTTTACCTTTTGTTTAATAAATAAACTTTACAAATAAGTCAAATTTGTTTTGCTTCTGTCTCTTTCTTTGCCTGAATTTCATTATCCTTAATTTATGGACATGAGTGTACATAAAGCAATCATATCCCGAAAACGTGTGGACGGAAAGATACGTGGTTATATAACTTTTCTACCTGCAGATTACACTAGCAATTTAGGATATATTACGGAGGCAAATTTTTGATATGAACAATCAGTTAATACAATATAAATAATAACTGTTATCAAGATTTTCGATTTCTTTGTGCACAATTAAACTAAACATAGTAGATCTTATTAAGGCTCTTTTTCTACCATTAGTCTTGTGGTATTAGAGAAGTTACAAAAATGCTTCAGTGGATGTAATATCTTATATTTATCTTTTCAAATCTCAATGACAAACATTATTTACTGATATCTTAGTGAGTCAGTACTAAAAATATGAGTTGCTAGTAACTGTCCCAGATTAAAAAAATATTCACAACTTCTGTTTGAAATTTTTTTTATGGTTTGTTGATAATAGCCATGGAATCTACTCACCTGAAATCTTTCTCGTGTTTCTCCATCTTGTAATCGGGTGCACCTTTGGCCGAGGGGTGTGCTGCACTCTCACCCGATACTCCCTGCTTCTTGGTGGTTGGAGGTGCCAGGTTAGGTTTGAGAGACCCAGAAAAGTCGCCTGCTCCCACATTGTTGGGCACGAGGGTGGAAGGGTTGGCGTTATTCGAAGTGATTTCTAAAACAGACTGAGAAGAATTCTTTCATGAGAAAATTTGCATTGATAAAATAACTATATTAATTAAAAATTATGTATGGATTTTGATTTCTAGAACTGCAAATGATTGTATATAATTTAATGTTCGTATATTATACTATATGTTACTTTTTATGTTAAGTTTATATTATTTAACAACTACTAATATAAAAAATTTAAGCTTTTCATCTTTTATGGCTTATTGCTACTAATGTTATTGATACAGTTACACATAATATAATATCAAAACTACAAAAACATAATATAACGCATGAAAAAGAACAAAAATAGAATGGACAGGAAGCCTGTGAGAGAAGCAAATTAACTGTACGTAATTATAGATAAATTTCAATTGTCTTCAATTATTTTGATATCTCGCATCAAAATAAAATAGAAAAAATAGAAAAAAAAATTAATCGAAGTCTAAAGTGAGGATTAGCTGCAATTAGGAAATCGAAAATCAATAAGTATACGTACAAATCAAAAGGTAATCAGAAAATACTGGCAGAGAAAAAAAAAAAACCCACAAGAAAACAGCTATAATAAATAACCTGAACATATTATAACTGTTACTATAACCTGAAGATATTATAACATATATAAATATCTTGAAGATATTATAACATATATAAATATCTTGAAGATATTATAACATATATAAATATCTTGAAGATATTATAACATATATAAATATCTTGAAGATATTATAAGTTTTTATAAACTGAAGATATTTTAACTGTTATTATAAACTGAGATATTATAACTGCCATTATAAACTGAAGATATTATAACTGTTATAACCTGAAGATATAGCATAATAATTATTAGAATACATTATAACTGTTATTATAGCCTGAAGACATTATAACAGTTATAATATTCTGAAGATATTATAACTGTTATAACCTGAAGATATAACACATATAATAATTATCTGAATACATTATAACTGTTATTATAGCCTGAAGACATTATAACAGTTATAATATCCTGAAGATAACTTAAAAATATCCGAAAATATAACTGTTACTATAGCTTGAAGATATTATAACAGTTACAATATTCTGAAGATATTTTAACTGTTATAATATATTATAACAAATATAATAATTATCCAAAGATATTACAACTTTTGCTATAATACGAAGATATTATAACAGTTATAATAACCTGAAGATATTTTAGATTATGTAACAAGATATTATAACAAATATTATAATTATCAGAAGATATTACAACTTTTACTATAATCTAAATATATTATAATAGTTATAATATCATGAAGATACTATAACCGTTATTATAACCTAAAGATATCATATTAGTTAAAATATCCAGGAGATAGTATAACTGTTATTATAACCAAGAAATACGTATGGACTGCAACTGCTTCTTACTTTGAAACGAAACTGACAAACTGGAGAAATGACCTATTTGGGCAAAATTTTGCAGAGTCTTGCGTGTCTGCCGTAGAAATCATCGACTACCACACTGACCATGTTGTGTGCAAGTTATACTGAACTTGATAAAAGCAACTATAAAAGAAACAGGTTGCACATATTACAGATATCGCTCTGGGTTATTTACTGTTTCTGGCGTAGAGGCGATAAGCGAAGGTCGTCTTGTATGGGCACGAGGTGTTTTTCAAGCTTGCTTGCTGGATTTGTCGATCGGAAGATTCTGAGATGTGCTTGCTCTCTACATATTTCTGTATCGGTTCCAGTTGGTTCAGATGTGGAAAGGGGGGTCAGTTTGGAAGTGATCCAAGAATTTGATAATGGCACACTTCAACAAATTGGGATGATGATAACAATTGTCCTTTATGCATGTATTCTGTGGACGAATGAAGCACATTCCTTTTGATTAGTAATGTTAATTCTGAGAATTTAGTACACTGAGCAGAAATTAGTATCCATGAATATTGTTTTACTTTCTTTCCACAATGCAAATAGTACAGTATGAGGGACCTGAACGGCCGAGGGAAACCAACGTTCAGCCACAGATTTCGAGTTTGAGGAGCGGTGTGCCACGGATGTTTGTAGTGGTTCGGTCTAATCCCGGTCTAATATGACTGTAGAGTGTACGACTGACAACCTTATTCTGTAAAAAGAAAACATCCTATGTCTCGAAACCTGCCAGAAGGCAGCAGACGACCTTGGCACACCGTGAGGCTGTTGCGCCAATGTAGAGAGAAGAAATAGCACTGTATAACAAGTACCTTCATCCAGAATCTTGTTTCTTTGAAAAGATTATTCTAAAATTGATAAAGTTAAGAAACATGTACAATAACAATACTCTCTATGAAACAATGTTGATCCATTATGTCATTACTGAACTCCAACAACAAAATGCTGTACTGACATCGTTGCTTCCTCTAATGCAGAGTCTTCTGTCAAATGTTTCTTAACACAATAGTTTGGTGGCAGAGTTATCTCGTGTTATTTTTATGATTCCTTGGCTACCAAGATCACTTAATCTCACCCAATTGATTTATAGGTTCAGGGGATAATTGAAATTCAAAGTGTAACCACCCAGTAAATAATTATTTTTACCTAACCTTAAACTAACGAGAACGACATTTTCTAAAATTCTACATTGTGTTTTTAATAGGTCAGATTAGATAAATGCATATCAGCATTAGGTCAAGGGATGAACTATGCTAATAATTTTTACTCTAAAAAAGGTGAAACATTCTTATTATTAATTGGCCAGGCCTATTTGTAAAACGAAGTAAGATATCAGATTAATTACAAAGAGTAAGATATATTACAAAATAAAAATGTTTGCTAAATTTAATTGAAATTTCCTTTAACATATGACAATTTTCTCACTCATATAAATATATTAATATTTTACAGCTTTATAATATGTAATGATAAATTGTATCGAAAAATTTGTGTTCATAAATTTTGATATAACTTTATATTTTTTCATGAATTTTTATATTTTTATATAATTTTTTTTTTATTTTTATAATCTTTTATATATATATATAAAATCCAGTAGAATAAAAATATTAAAAAAAAGAACGATACCTGTCAGTTCTTTTTCAATTCCTTCTATTAGCTCACATCTTCCATATTTATATCTTGTTCAAATTTTCAATCGTTCATAAAATACGTTTTATTTATCCACTCAAGTTCAAATACATTTTTTTAACTGACACTTGATGTTAATACATTTTTTTTCAAATATTAATTCACTAATTAAATTTAATTAATTAATTTTAGTTTTTTTTATTTAAGTTACATGTATCTACCAATAGATGGCTCCAGATAAATTTAAAAAAATGAATGAAAATTATTTATAAAAGGACTTTTGCAATAGAGTGAAAAAAGGTAGGAATTGACTTTAAAAATTTTTTTTTTTTTATGTTACTTGTTTATGAATATTTTATTATAGAATTGCCATTTTAGGTATATAGATAGCATTACAAACTTTAAACATTTAAATTGAAATAAATGATATACGGAATGTTTTTGAAAAACTTTATATTTTAAAAATAACCGTTACTCATCAACAGTAAAAAAATAATAAAAAAATAAATAAAAGCAATGTAAGTGATAATTACAAATTTAAAAAGAAATGACCCAAAGAATAAAATATATTGGCTTAAAAATATTAAAATAATTGTATAATAATTAATTAAATAATAATCTAAATTAAATCAAAGTGTCAAAAATCACTCATATTAATAATCAATAATTACTGCTGAAATTGAAGTAAAAAAAAAAAAGTAATGTTTGGCAGATGGCAAAGTCTTCATGTTGATGTAGGACAACTGTTTAGTATTATGTTTATTAAAATATTTACACAAAGCTCATGCCAAAATAAAGAGATGAAAAAAAGTTCACATGATGTAGCGCCATCTGTGATTCAAATTAATAACTATTCGTAAATCGAAAAAGTTAAAAGGATATTTAAATTATAAAGTTAAGATCATAGTTTTCTCAAAGAATTAAAATTTGCAAAATTTTAATATATAATAATTCCATAAATCTTATTTTTAATTTATCACGTCAAAAGTATAATACTTGTTTTGTTTTTTAAATTACTGTTATATCTCACTACGTTAAATAATAATTCCGATTCAAGATATATTTGCATATGTAATCATATAATATTATATCATATGCTTTACATGATATATATATAATGACACGAAAAACTTTCAATGTTTTTGTTTGTACGTTTTAATTTTGCATTTCAATATATTTCATTTTATATTATTCCGTAAATTTTCAAAGAAATAAATCTATATTAATAATAATTTATATTTTTTAATTTAACTAAACATTTAATTTTGGTTTATCAAAATTAATTTTCTAATAATTTATAGTTATATATTTGAAAATAATTTATCAGAAAATCCATACAAAAGCAAAAACAGTAATAACATCATAATTTTTAGTTAGATTTAAGCTACTTTAATATATTGCAAAAATACTACAATCAAATAAATATTAAATGTGTATTTTATATCTGTAAAAGTTGAAAAAAAATGTTTTTTGTTCCAACACCGGTGGGCATTATGTTATACTGATGCATGTAAGCAGCTCACCAAAGGAGGAAGAGAGGAGGACTTGTAGGGTTAACTGCCCGCATTCGCGTGCCATATGTGACAAAAACCGAAAGTCACCCCCCCATGTAACCTGAGTATCGACGTGTAATGACTTATAAGCATTATCATAATCGCCAACGAATTTTATCATTTCTGAAAGCAGTGCAGCGAACTACAGCGAAGCAGCGAGGTGGTTTCGAACCTGAATCCTCCTGAAAGATAGCAGCTGTTAAATATTTTCACACATCGATAATTTACTCCAAATATAGAGGAATTTCTAATATACAATTTAATTAATCTATAGGTTTAATTTCATTATAATCTAGAAGTTTAAAATATATCTTATAATTAATTTTTTAATTAAAAAATAAATAAAAAAAAACCTCTAAGTACGTTTAAGGATGATATATTTTCGTTAAAATATTTTTTTTATTTCATGCCAAAATAAAGGGGTTTTTTTAGATAAAATAGTAGGGAAACTATTGAGAAGCAGTGAACAATTGAGTGTCAAAAAATGTAAAGAGTTTATGTTAAGTTTTTAATTTAAATTTTACTCTCAACTATTAATGTTAATTTTAAATGTCTACTTTTTTTTTTTCAAAATTAGCACATTCACAATTATTTATAAGGTCCCCAGTTCAAGTTCTTCAGTCGAAAACGATATAGTTTTGGAATATCCCGCTTAATTATGGACATTTGAAAACTTATAGACTGGCATGCACCAAGAGGGGCAAATTTCCGAAGTCATCAGTTTGGTTACATGGTGTTTTTTGTTTACCCTCTAATGTAACACAAATGTTAACTGATTCTTTTTTTTTAAGTTCTCCAAAGGTAAGCATTCTTCATTCATTTCATCAAGTGTCTGCAATATTTACGGCTAAACTTGGTGGACCTTAAACTCACTCTTTCGTAGCATTTTCAATCTTTTCATCAAATTGGATGCAATATTTGCAGAAGCTCATCATGAGGTGCTTTTATACATTCTTTCACGTAAGCATTCTTCATTCTTTTTCATCAAGTGGGTGTAATATCTACAGCTAAACGTAGATTGCACCATCAACATTGCTTATAATTCTTTTCATCTTAAATATTCAACTCACACAAGGGCATTCTTCATTTTTTTCATCAAGTGGATGCAATATTTACAGCTAAACGTGGTGCATCTTAGACATTCTTCAATCTTTTTGCTATAAACATTCTTTCACGTAATCCAATCTTCAATCTTTTATCAAGTGGATGTAATATTTAGGGCTAAACGTGGTACACCGAAACCATTCTTTTTCACGCTTAAAATATTATTTCACGTAAACATTATTTTCATCAAGTGGATGCAATCTTTTCGGCAAAAACGTGAGCACCTTAATCATTCTTTTCACGTAAGCAATCTTCAATCTTTTTCATCAAAGTGGATGCAATATTTACAGCTAAGCACTGGTGCATCTTAGACATTCCACAATCTTTTTTGCTATAAACATTCTTTTTCAATACGTAATCAATCTCATCAATCTTTTTATCAAGTGGATGTAATATTTAGGGCTAAACGTGGTGCGCCAGAAACATTCTTTTCACCTTAAATATTATTTCACGTAAACATTATTTTTCATCAAGTGGATGCAATCTTTTCGGCAAAACGTGCGTGCACCTTAATCATTCTTTCACGTCAAAAGCAATCTTCAATCTTTTTCATCAAGTGGATTGCAATATTTACAGCTAAACCTGGTGCACCTTAGACATTCTTTTATTTATTTCGCTTTAAACATTCTTTCACATAAGCAATCTTCAATCGTTTCATCAAGTGGATGTAATATTTAGGGTTAAACGTGGTGAAACTTTAACGTCTTTCACGTAAACATTCTTCATTCTTTTCACCAAGTGTAATATTGCTGCTATTCATGTAATATTTACTGCTAAACGTGGTGCACCTTAAACATTCTTCATTCTTTTTCATTTTAAACATTTTACAAGTAATCATTGTTCATTCGTTTTCATCAAGTAGATGTAATATCTGCAGCTAAACGTAGTGCACCTTAAACATTCTTTCACATAAGCATTCTTCATTCTTTTTTTCATCAAGTGGATGTAATATTTACGGCTAAACGTGATACGCTTTAAACTATAGCTAAATCTGCCGTAGCTTAAATATTGGTAAGAATAATCTCATGATAGCATACCCAGTAATAATAAAACAATAATTATAATTTAAAAATTATTTAATTATAATTTAAGAATTATTTAATTATATGTGCATAACAGTATTAATAAGTTTATTTTAGGGAATTAATTTCTTCGTAATACATAATGTGAGAAGTAGTTAATGTCAAAAGAACTTGAAAAAGTCATAAAAAAAATATCATAATATTTATTATTATGATTGTTTTGTGATAAATCTCTTTTAATAGATATACATTTCAGATGAAAACTTAGCATGTTATATTCCATTTTAATAATTAAACTTATCTTCATAAAACTGCCTTTGCCTTTGTTATTATGTCAAGGTCAGGACAATTAAGATTTGTTTTGGTTTTATCATAAACAACCTTCAGTACCGAAACGATATAAGTTCTTTTTCTAGAAAGCTAAGAATATCAACTAATTGGGAAGAGTGGCCCTTGAAGATATTTTACTTATCTTAATGAAACACTCAGATACATAATTTTTTAGTTACTGATAATGAAAAAGGTTCACACGGATATCCTATTCATTTATTATAATTTAATTTTAGAAACTCGATTATTCTCTACGATTAGTTATTATTCTGTCTACGATTATTTTTCACAAATATACATATATGTTCTGTTGTTGTTTCTTATCCCACTTAGTAAAAAGCAGCATCTAGATCAAGAATCACGTGTGAGATCTGCATGGAAGAAGAGAAACAGCTTCTGTTGCGCATGAATCACCCCAGTAGGTAAAAATTCTGACTTGGCCCCTGCATCGCTGAAGGAGAAGAGGCGGTGCCTATCGGGAGGAATTTTAGGCAGAACTACCACGCATTTGCGTATCGTATGCGGGAGAAAACCCGAAATACTCTCACCACGTAGTCCGACTCAAGAGGGCAATTCAGCCTCCTAGGCACAGTCATGTGGTGTGGTGTGGTAGCAGTAGTCCAGATTCTTACGAGTCAAGATGCTGAACATCACAAACGCCATCGAGTCTCTCACGTTTGGGAAGAATGATGATCTACGAACTAGAAGCACGCTAAAGTGGATTGGAACCTCCAATCTAATAAACGCTCACCAGCCCTTAATGTCATGTTGAGTCACGAGTCGTGCACATATAATGTTGATACACTGAGAATGAATAAATTATTTTCCATACTTTGTTATTTCTAATCCGCTGATGGCGTATGATGCAGTCACTGCTATCAAAAGCAACGAGATTCGATGGCGATTGTGACAAATCATGTAAAGCATCTTGCATTTGAATAGTCAAGCTCTTTGGTGAGGATTTTTCCGGTTTTCTCCCAGTTTAAACACAATGGGGGTTGGTTATTTCTAAAGAGTTAGTAAATGTCCACGTAAAGCAAATGTCATCCCACATCATTCGTCAGTGGGCTGCTTGCGCATACATTGGTGGAACAGAGAAGCCCACTCGTGTTCCCCATCACACAAAGAAAATGTAAGCTAAATTTCACAATCTTGATGTTTTGCAAAGTAACATTATCTATTAGTCGTCATCATCTTCATTGCAAAAAACAGTCCCCACATGGTGGGCCAAAGGCCGTCGCCGACTAGCAGTTTCAGAGGACAGGGGAGGTGTTTTTATTTTTGTATGGTGTAGGGATGGTTAGTGGTTTGGAATCCACTTTCCTAAACCCGTAGGTCCCAGTCTAATTAACGAAAAAAGTGTTCCCAAAAAATGACCTTAGAGCGACAAAACCTGAAACCTAAAAAATTCACTACAGGAAAACGAAATATCTTCTCATCTTATTCTGTAGTCATACATCTACTGAGAAAAGAGGATCACACTCAAAGAAAAACAAAGTTTGACTACATATGTTTGACCAAAAACATTATTATAACATTTGTAGCATCAAATGAGTCGTATATCAAACGTATTAAATATTGTACTTACCTTATATATCATTGGTGTCTTTATCAAATATACTACCCCATTCATTTTATGTGAAAGATCATAAACTGTCCAGTCAGAAACAAAAGAAATTTTCTAAATCTATTTGTGGTTTAAACTAGCTTAGTGACCACATCATGTTCATGACTTATATCTATGCAGTTTTGCTCAAAGTTTCCGTTATTTATTCAAGATCCTTACATCGTGATGAGTAAAATTTCAGGTTTGAAGTCGCCTGTCTGCTTAAATCAAGCATGCAGGAGATTATGAAGGCCGTGGTCATCCATACACACTTTCGAGATTTACAAAAATAAGCTCTCACGAAATGATTTATGAT